>JASDQU010242857.1:130563-151877 GCA_032191745.1 Picea mariana
TCTTTGTTTTAGGTGTGTGATAGCCCGTTGGAAAGGTATCATGGAGGAGATTAATTTTGGGGGCTCAATCATTCCTTCAACTATCATTGAGGAACTCAATCCTGAAAAATATTCATTTAGGCCCTTAAAATGGCTCGGGAAGTTAAAACTGGTAAAAATAGTAAATTGCCAAAATTTTCATAAAACTATTTTGAGCCAGTTGGAAAAGGTGGGTGGCCACCAATATCCGTATGGATCAGCAGTGCATATTACAAATTAAATAGAATCAATATTTATAAGGCTAGGGGCCTTCTAAATGTCACAAAAAACTCTTACAATGTTGGATTCCTGGACAGATGCGTGGGTCACAGAGATGACAGAGGCGCATGTGGCGCCAATGCACCAAGAAATAATGAATCGTGGGTGCATGTGCATAGTAAAAAGTGGTGATTTTGATTCACATGCTCAAAATACGTGCTCATGGGTTGAAAAACCCGTGCACATTCTGATACACGGCCTGGGAAGAAAGTTTTGAATGAAATTCTCTTATTCCAGCTCTGAATTTGGCTTTTTGCAGGTAGGCTTGGGCTGATTATGATCCCTACAAGGTAAATAAGTCAGAAAGAAGTGATAAAAAAACCCAAATAGGGAGGAAATCGATACCTTGTCCCCAGTATGGTCGCCAATCTGTTGTATCATTTTCGTCACTTGAATGAGCAAAAGAGGGACACTTGCAAGTCCAGTTGGGTCAGATGAATAGGACATAAGTTAGTGTATGAGTCAAATGACTCAATCACATGAAATAAACAAACACCTAAGCTAATAACAACTAAAGAAACAAAAATAAAGTGCATAAGGAAATTAGAACCAAAATCAACCAAAAAATTAACCAATATTCATGCCACCAATGGATAGATTGTATTAGTGGGAAAACACCAAAGAGAAAGAGAGACTTATGGGTCCCATATTCCTCCAAGGGAGGTCTCTTGAATCCCTTATGTGAGAGCTCTTCTTACAAGTGGCAAACTAAAAAAGGAAATGGCGAAGAAATCCAAAGCTCATTCCCTCAAGAGGTGAGGAGAATAGCAAAATGAAAAGATACTAGTATGCTCCAAGAAGGAAATAGGTTCCTTGTAGGAGAATAGAGGAAACATAACAATACAAATAGATTCTTGAAAATATAGTGCACCCATGGACTCTTTTTATAGAAAATCTTTGAGGCATTATCCAACTGGTCTTTACTGTGAACAAGGGGGCCTTTAGGGCACCCTTAGGTCTTTGACCAACACCCCAGCTGGATTCAGTTCGGATTTCAAGGTCAAATCAACTTGGGAGATGAACCAGAAGTGGGTGGGAGGCTAACCAGAATAAAAAAATGTGTCATTCTTAGGTGTGTGTAGATTTTTGCGTACACAGTCATGCATCGGGCGCATATGCGCCTTTCCGACATTTTTGACTAGTGGATGTGTGCGCGCTTCCTTTGTATTCTGAGCGCACGTTGATTTTATAAGCAATTGTATAGTTTGTGCCCTTTGGAAATGTATTTTTTGGGCAATGAATGAACTAATAGGTGTTTGGAGATGATGGACTCCTGTAACCATTTGAGGATGAAATTTTATTGATAACAACGCCTTTTTAAACTTTTTGCAGAGTATTATTTCGGTTTTCTATTTTCTATTTCCGGCTTGCTACTCTTTTGGATCCATGAATGATATTTTCCCTACGGCCTGTGTAATCTCTACAAATCATAAATAGATCAGAAAAAGTGCATTGTGCGGGTAAGCTAACCAACATCTAACCCTTGCTATCATCGAGAAGCAAACATTTTTTTTCTTGTGTGAAAAGAGTTTTTTATGAGCACGCTCTCCAAGGCCGTCTTCCACAACAACAATACCAACAATGACAATCCTCCTTCTAAAGAAAACAATCTATTTTTCTATCTCACTTGGTTAAAATTTTCCTTATTAAGTTAGAGGTCTTGAGTTCAAGTCTCTTTTTGTTAATTTTGCATGCAACTTTAATTTATAAAGTAACTTCATTGTAAAAGTGATCCCTTCTTCTTTTTTATAAAAGTGGGTCATTTCATAAAGAAAATTATTTTTTAAAGTGAGGTTATTTGGAGGGGTATCACCACGTGGTCCAACTTCTACTTGCCACGTGGATCTTTGGTTATCGTTAATGTGATTTTTTAAAAGGGCATAACTTTCACATTTGAAGTCTGTTTTTAGTGCCATTTTTTTTAAAAATGCCTAGTTTTTCGAGATATTTCCATCTAGATCATTAGTTTTAGTTTTTAAATTCATATTATATGCATATTTAATATGTCTTCTTCCAGTGATATTTTTCTTTCCAGCACCAACTACTTCCAATGGAAATCCCATATGGAGGATATATTAAGAAGTAAAGGCCTATAATGGATTACCTTGGTAAAGGAAAAGGAAACCACTGATGATGAAAATAAAGTAAAATGGGCTAATAGGAATGACGAATCATGTGGACTGATCAAAATTTCCATCTCTCTTGATTTAAGGTTCCACCTTCAAGAAATTGATGACCTCGATGAAGCTTGGGAAAATATTGAATTTGTGTTTGATAAACACTATATTATTCGAGCACATCACTTAGAAATATTAGATACTAAACTTAATTCCAAATGATTTTTCTTGCAGTGAAGACTATCTATCTAAGTTTAAAACACTTGACATTTTATGTGAAGAGTGTAACACAAAGTTGGAGGAAGAGTGCTTCATCTATATTATTCTTTCTAAGATAGGTAGTGCATATTCTGTGTTTGTATCTACCTTTTATGCCACAAGAGAGGTTCTAGGGAAACCTTATAAAAAACCCACTCTTGAGTGCTTTTGTGATGCTTTGATTAGAGAGAAAGATAAGCTTGTACAACTAGGAGTGATCATCACAACAAGTGCCTCCAACAAAGCCTTAGTCACCCAACAGAAAGATAAACCCAAGAATCCCAAGAAGCAACATCCTCACTACAACAAGAAGAAAAACAAGGGTCTGAAACCCACTCAGAAAACTTCATCTCCTAATGGTGACAAAGGAGAAAAATCTAAAAATAAGAAGATTGAGATACATTGAAACTTTTGTGGGAAACATGGTCATGATGAGTCCAAATGTTTAAAGAAGATGACAAATTTAGAACCAATGATGAAGAAGCACAACATTAGTATTGATTCTACTCCTACTTCTTCTCATGAACATCTTCTTTTTTCTTCTGGTTTCTCCTTCAATGCAACTTCTACTTCTTCTTCCGATGAGTGGCTTATTGATTCTGTATCATTTTATCATATGGCTAAGGATAAATGCATAATTTATACTCTAAATGAATGTCACACCAAGAAAATATTTTTTGGTGATGATAGATATCTGAGTGTTGTAGGATCTAGAACAGTTTAGGTAGATAATGGTCATTTCAATGATGTATTATGTGTTCCAAGTCTTTCCTATAACTTTCTATTAGTATATAAAATCACTCATTCAGGTGAAGGTAAAACCGTAGAGTTTTCACCTCACCAAGCTGTAATCAAGGATCTAAAGGATCCTCAACATGTTCTTGCAACTAGAATTATTGATGATATTACCAGGTTGTACAAGTTTGACAATTTTGGGTCACCATCTTTTCCATTAGTTTTTGTTGCTCATAGCTATGACTTGAAAAAACTTTGGCATGAGTGATCTAGTCATCTAAACTATCACTAATTGCAACAACTATGTAATCAACACGTGGTGACTGATCTTCCTCTTGTTTCATGCAGAGATGGTGTTTGTGCTGGTTGTGTTCTCGACAAACATGATTGGGATAGTTTTTACAAATGTGCCTCTGGGCACACCTCGAGCCTTTTGCAACTTGTTCATAGTGACTTGTGTGGTCCATTTTCTTCTCCTTATTTTATGAGTGCAAGTATTTCTTAACTTTCATTGATGAATTTTCCCTATGTACTTGGGTTTACTTCTTAAAAGTTAAGAGTGAAGTTTTTGACAAGTTTTTGGCCTATAGGGCCCTTGTGGAAAAGAAATTTGGAGATCAAATTCAAAGGTTAAGAACAAATAATGGAGGTGAATATGTGAACAATAATTTTACAAGTTACTACACTTCACAGGGCATCCAAATGAAACATAATATTCCAAATACACCATAACAAAATGGTGTTGTTGAGAGAAAGAACCACACATTAAAAGAAATGGCCAATTGTATAATACAGTCTAAGGGATTAAGTCTAAAGTATTGGGCGAAATCCATCCCCTGTGCAAATTACATAGTAAATCTCACTCCCACAAAGGCTCTTAAAAGTATAACACCAAAAAAAGAATGGAATAAAATTAAACTAGATGTAAGTCACTTCCATGTATTTGGTAGTATCGCATGGGATCACATTCCTGATGAGAAATGAAAGCATTATATCCTAAAAGTGAGAAGTGTATATTTGTTGGTTATTTTGAAAATGTCAAAGGTTATTGAATTCTTCAACCACATTCTAATGAAATTATTGTTAGAAGAGATGTTAAATTTGATGAAAATATATTGGCCTAATTCAATGATTGTTCCTTCTTCGGCATGCGATCCATCTTCAAAATTTGTGCCTTCTTCTATTCAGATTATGGTTTCTTCTTCAGATGATGATGCTGAGGATGAAAATCCACCTCCTCCTTCTCACCTTCCTTCAGATGAGTCCATTGAACCTAAACTACTCTGACACCAACGCTTCCTATATGGGTTCGTTCAACATGAGAAGTAGCTGGTGATCTTGTTAGTGATCCTTCAAATCAACGTCAAACACATCATCCAGGATGGTGTTCTAGTGAGACTCTTCTCTTTTGTCTCAAGTTTCATATAGTCATGATACAAAGACATTTGCAGAAGCTTCCAGTCATCCATATTGATATACAAAAATGAACGAAGAGTATCATTCTTTAATGGAAAACGATACTTGGGATGTTGTACCTCTTCCGAAAGGAAGAAAAATTGTCATATGTAAATGGATCTACAGAAATATGTATGAATCAGATGGAAGTGTTGAAAGACACATAGCTCATTTACTTGCAAAAGGATTTTCCCAAGTTGAAGGAATTGATTACAATGAAACCATTTTCCCTGTCACCAAAATGAATTCCATCCACCTTTTTCTTTCATTTTCTACCTCACATAAATGGGAGGTCCATCAAATGGATTTTAAATATTCCTTCTTGCATGGGGATTTGAAAGAATAAATATACATGGAAGAAACTCCTGGCTATATCCAAAATGACTCTATCCTTGTCTATCACCTTAAGAAATCTCTTTATGGTATTAAGCAAGCTCCTCGAGATTGGTATGCCAAAATGGGCAACTTTCTTATTGATACCGGATTTTCTAGATGCAATTATGATCCTAATGTCTATACCAAGAAAGTAGGAAAACATATCATAATCCTTATCCTTTATTTTAATGATGTTATCCTTACTGGTAGTGAGTCAAAACTTTTAAACCATGTGAAAACCAACCTTAAGAAGAAATTGGAAATGATAGACTTATGATTTTTTCACTATTTCCTTGGCCTCCAAGTTTTGAAAACCAAGGAAGGAGATTTTATTTCCCAGTCTAATTATTCTTGTGACCTTCTTTATCTCTTCCACATGGAATATTGTAAACCATCCCCTTATCCCTTCTAGTTAGGAGTCAACCTTGCTTCCATATGTACTTCTCCCAAAGTTGATGCCACTTTGTACTACCAGTTAGTTGGTAGTCTCTTGCACTTGACTCATACCCATCCTAGTATTTCCTTTGTTGTTGGTGTTGTTTCCCAGTATATGAAAACACCCCATGAAATCCATTGGAAATAAACTAAAAGGATACTTTGATATGTCTGGGGTACAATTCAGTTCGAGATACATTACAATTCAAGGGGGACTCCTTTATTGGGTTTCTTCACTAATTTAGATTGAGTTGACGACCCCGATGATCATAAGTCTATTGTAGTTTATGATTTTAGCCTTGGTTCAAGAATTTTCACTTGGGCCTATAATAAACAACTGACTATTACAATTTCTTCAGTAGAAGCAGAGTACCAAGCAACAATAAATGCAAGTCAGGAAACCGTATGGCTTCGAAAGATCTTTTCAAAGTTTGAATTCCACCAACAACATATGACCAACCTTTGGTGTGACAATAAAAGTGATATCAAGCTATCCAAATACCTAGTGCAACATCAACGAAACAAACACATCGAGCTACACATGAACTTCATCAAAAATATCATTCATGATCAAGTTATTGAAGTTCTCTTTTTAGCTACACGAGATCAATTTGCAAACATTTTGACAAATTCTGTTACATAAGTGAAGTTTTCCAAACATTGATCTATGTTAGGCATTCAAGAATTCTTCATTAAGGGAGGATAGGCTCTAATGCCTCCTTTCTTATCCTATTATGTCACTATTACAAATTATTCAATCCTATCCCAAGTTGTTCTTAAGGGGGAGGCTAGGTTATTTAGACACTTACAAGTTACTTAAGATCTAATTGGTCTAATGTGTCATTAGGTAAAAGTGTATTTCTTAGTGTGTTTATTTAGTATGCAATAGTATGCATTTGTAGTTAGGAAATCTGACGGTTACGATATATTTCCAACATAGAGTGATCTGATAGTTCATATTCTCCTCGATATTAATGGCTACAATGATCGATGGCTTAACACTCGATTGGTCCATGATATCCGATGCAGGAGCATCGTCAACAAAGCACAAGCATGGAAGACAGTTGGGGGCACTAGCGCATATTTTGAAATGTTTTGAATTTCAAAGATCAATGTAGTAATGTAATATTTGACAAAGCTTTTTGAGTAACGAACATCTTTAATGATCAGAGGATGAGCCATCACGTAAGATCGATGGGGAATATATTTGTTTTTATGAGGAAGATCATAGTATAGATCTGGAGCTTGCACTCTTATCTGTCTGACTCTATATTTATTGTAATAAATGTTTAGTAGTTGAACAATTTTATTTCCGATAGGATAACATAGAGTATTTGGAGGGAAGAACTCAAGAGAATCCCTTTGTAAAAAGATTTGTAATATTTCCTAGTAGTGTTTGTTGGAGGTTGCTAAATCTAATGTATAGATTGCCATTGTAAGCCAAGAGCTAGGAGATATAGAGAAATACTGTATGAATGTATGCAAGTTTCAGTTGAATGAATATAACAAAGGAATATTGTTCCAATGTGTGTTGTTATGCGTCTATCTGAATGAGTGATAGGATTTATGTTTATTTCAATCCTTTGCTATTTTCTTATGTTCTTGTATCCATGACCGTATTTGCATAGTTGAATGTATGAGTCACTGTGAAGAGTGAATAAGTTTCCATTGTTTCTCTTCATTGAGCGAGTTTTCCTAATAGAGTTCAGCGATAACTAGATTTGATTGCTTTAGTTGCTGAGATGGCACTTTCTCATTTTCTCCTGTGATATCCACTCTCCTTGTTCTGCTCCTGTCTTCATGGATCGATCCCCCAATAGGTTCTATATGGATGGCGTGTTTGAGTATTTCTTCAGCTATCAATCTGATGTTTCGTTCTTCTGAAATTCAAGCTTCCATGATCTCCTGGTTCTTTCTTGGCCTGCCCCTCCTCCGAGGCATTTTTTGCTGGGGAGAGGGGGATCTTACTGTCTTCCCTTCCTATGTGAATCCCTCTATCTCAGACTTTCCAATATTTGATCTGGTCTTCTCTGCAGGTAAAAGAATAGTTCCTTTCACATCTTTGGGAATGCCTGCCGCAGGTGAGAATGAATGCCAGTCCCTTTGGGGCTTGGACCTTGCATTTATGTTTCTCCTCACGCCTTTCCCTGCACTCTGAGAGGTTTCCATGGTGAGACCAAGCTGAAATCTACACATAGTGTATCCAACAAACACATAGGAGGGAATGTTCTGAACAAGTTGGTCTGGCAAGAGAAATTGCAAATAGAGTTTAGGCCTAGTTCTACGAATGGAGAGAATGCCGAGCATCCAAGATTTGTAATGAATCATAAAGGAGAGGAAATCATGCTGGAGGATAGCAAATTCATGGCGATGAGATGTTCCAAGTCAAGTTGCAGGTTTCCCATGGAAAACCCCCATGTGTAGGATATAGTTGACAAGGCTTGCTAGGCATACATGATATGAATGCCGTGATTTTTCATTCCCTCGACCTCCATGATGAACTAATAATAATTGTTGTACTTTCTAACTCATCCTCTATTAACCACTTGACTTGATCTGGGGCAAGTAGAGACTGGTTTCTCAACAAGACTCGAATTTCTTAGAAAAGACATACCCATACCTCTTATACAAGTTTCGAATTTGACATCCCTTCCTGTTTCTAAGGGCCAACCAAACAACTTGCTGACTTCAAACTCACAGTGTTACGTACCTGAATTCACATGTTTGGGTGCATGGGTCACAACATGACTTTAAAACTGACTCTAAAATGGAAAGAAAAATGGCGACGCTAACAACTAGCTCCAACGGGGATGTTATCCTTCTTGTGAGGTAGCAAAGAATAGTAGACTAGGTGCCTGACCATTGGGATTTATTTGACCTCTAGACACTAGGAAAAGCAAACTAAACCTATCGATGTGACTTCTAAGACTTCAGAATAAACTTAGGGCCTTCACTTCGGGCTTCAATTTTCTGCTGACCTACAGACTCGACGCAAAATAAAATGACTATTTACAATTAAAAATGACTTAATCAGATTTTATTTCATCAAGTAATGTTTTAGGAACCTGTCATTTACTGGGCCCCAATCAAAACTTTCTCCATCTAATCCTTCTAGAAAATAAGCATTTTTTCTGCTATGATCGCAGATTCTGAATGAACTCGTCCAAAGGTGGTCAAACTTTGCATGATTCCCTTTACCTTCATTTCTTGCGTCCCATATCAAAACTATGTCACCTAACCAAAAATATTTTGGCTTAGAATGCTTATTGAAGGATTTCTTTATATTTTCATGATGGAGTTGTGAATGATTATACATCTACTCAGCATGTGAATTAGGGAAAATTGCATGTGAATTAGATGATTAATCCTCCTCTGTGCAGCATTTGGCTCAGCCTCCTATTTTTGCAAAAACTTCCTGAAGGGAGGTCCCAGTGAATTAGGGAAAATTGCATTCATGCCGTAAACGATATAGAAAGGCAACATTGATATAGATTTCTTGGTGGTGATCGGGTCTTCCCACAATGTGTAGATAAGCTTTTTATGCCAGGCTCTCTTGTTTTCTTGCAGGTGTCTTTTGATAACCCTGGTCAGGCTCTTATTCAAGGATTCTTCTAACCCATTTCCTTGCAGATAATATGCCATGGAATGCCCCAGGGTTATGTTATAATCCTGGAAAAAATTCTCTATCCTCTTAGACTTGAATGAAAATTCATTATCTGTAACGATCTTAACGAGACACCCAAACCTCGACAAAATGTTCGTCTCCAGGAATTGGATAATGACTGCATTGGTAGCTTGTTTCATGGGGATCGCCTCTATCCATTTCTTGAAATATCCGGTGGCCATGAGTATCCATTTTTGTTGCACAGAGGATGGAGGGTTTATCTCTCTTATAAAATATAGACCCCACTGCATAAAACGTGCTTCAACTGAGATCGGCTTCAGTGGCAGGGGTTGCAGCTTTCTTCTTCTGTCGAAAAATTGACATTTGTGATAGCTGGAGACCTCCTTATATACGTCAATGAAAATTGTAGGCCAGTGATAACCTGCCCTTAGGATTTTGTGTGCGGTGGTCTTCCAATAGTGGTGTCCTCCATAGTATCCTTTGTGAAATTATTATATGGCCCACTTCGCATCATCTTCCAGTAAAAAACTAGACAATATCCCCTCGGGATCTTTCTAGTAGAGTGAGTTTTCCAGGATGCAGAACTTAACTGCTTTGAGCTTGAGAAATATGGCCTTAGTCTTACTCACACCCAGAGGGGCCTTGAGATTATCCAACACATATATGATGCCTGCGTACCATGGAGATTCGATGAATTACTGAGGCACCTGTGCAATTTTTTCTTCTTGGGGTAATTTCGACATATCAACGATGAAATTCATTCCTACAACGTCACAGTCCAACTGTGCCATCAACTTTACAAGACGTTGACCTTTTATAATATTTGTAGGCTTGATTTCAAGGTCATATTCTAACATGGCCTCTATCCACTTGCCTCTCCTTCCTTCTGGGTCAGGTTGAGTCAGAATATCCTTTACTGAACTGCTGGGTACACAAGCGATAACATGGGAGTGGAGAATGTATGTCATGAATTCTTTCAAGGCTTTTACTAAGGCATACGCCTACTTTTCCATGATGTCATACCTTAGTTGAGCATCGTGCAGTATCCGACTGAAATAAGCCATGGCTTTTTTGAAATCTTGTTCGCCTTTCTGTAGCAACACACCGACAATAGTGTGTTTTGAGGCAAATGAAAACAAGAGGAAATATTTTGTAAAATCTGGGCTAGCTAGTACAGGAGATTTTGTCAGTGCCACTTTGATATCCTCAAAATAATTCTTGGCCTCTGGGTTCCACTTGATCTTGTTTCCCTTCCTGAGCATGCAAGTTATATGTTTTATGATTTCCTCTAGGTTTGGGATGAATCTCCTCAAAAATTTCATCTTTCCCAGGAAAGATTGTGCCTCCTTTTTACTGTGCGGGGTGTTGATCTTCAGGATCTATTCAACCCTACTAGGGTCTATCTTAATTCCCTATTTGGAAATGATGTGCCCTAACAACTTCCCTTCTTCTACCGCGAAGTGAGACTTCTTTGGATTCAGTGATATGCCAATTTTTTTGAACTTCTGGAAAACTCTCTTCAGGTGTTGAAGATGTTGTTTGTGAGAGGTAGAGTACACAGTGATTTCATCCAGATAAATCATGATAAATTTTTCCATTTCATCAGAAAACGCGATGTCCATGTCCCTCTGAAAAGTGGCTCCAACATTCATCAGGCCGAACAACATCTTGGCGTACATGAACGTTCCCCATGGAGTTGTGAAAGACATTTTCTCTCTGTCGTCTAGGTGGACCATGATCTAATTATATCCTGAGAACCCTCCAAGCATAGACATCTTCTGGGACCCCACCACCTTTTGCAGGATGTAGTCCATTTTGGGAAGGGGATAGTGGTCCTTGAGAGACACTTTATTTAAATTTAGGAAGTCCATACATAGTCTTATCTCACCGCTTTTTTTTCTTACAGGTACCAGATTAGCTACCCATTTCAAGAACCTCAAAGAAACAATAATTTTAGCATCAAAAAGATTTTTTAACTCTTTCTTGACCAATGACAATAACAGGGGATTTATCCGTCTCAGCTTCTGTTTGAAAGGTTTTTGATCTTCCTTGAGAGGGATAACATGTTGGATCACTTTTGTGTCATACACTTTCAGGTCATCGTAGCTCCATATGAAAATGTCTAGGAACTCTTTCATGAGCTTTACGTAGTCATGCTTGAACTTTTGACTAAGTGTCTTGGATAATTTCACCATCTTCGGATTCTCCTCAGTCTCGATGTTGTAGTATTCCACGTCTTCTTTGCTTGCAGTGATCTTGGGATTCTTAGCCACATCATTCTCGTCAAACAACTTTTCCAATGGCACCAACCCCTTTGGAATAGTATTATTTTTCAATTGTATTATGTCCCTTCGCATGATCTAGTTTTGGAAAGGGTATTCATTACTATGCACATCCGCACTCTCATCTTCATTGCCACAACATTCCTTGTCAATGTTTGTATTAGCGAAATCATTGTTGATAAGGAGGAATCTTTCCACATGTTTGTCATCATCGAACACTTTCTAGTGTTTGATATTATCAGGCATTGTCGGTCTGTGCCTGATCTCGATTTCATAATTTCTATTTGGGAAGATGGGGATCTTAAAAACTGAGGCCAAGGTGGCCAACGCATCGACGATCTGATTTTTCTCTCTAGGGATAGCAGATAGGTCATATTTTGAGAATCCTTCAAGGAGTTCCAAAGGAAAATTCTTCTACACTCTCAGCCTGGGGTGTTTGGTATGATATACACCCTTTACTTGATTTATGATCAGCTCAGAATCTCCGCGCACTGTTATCTTCTGTGCACCCAATTTTTTCAGAACTTGTAAGCCCAAGATTAGTGCTTCATACTCGGCCATGTTAGTGCATTCAAACATGAGCTTATATGAGCACAAATTCATGCTTGCTTTAGGGGGGCTCACCCATACACTGACCCTAGATATTTCTTTGCTGGATGTGCCGTCAAAAATCATGTTCCACACTTTGTTTTCTACGCGGTCTTTTGGGTCGGCGCATTCTATTGTTTCCCACGTGGTCTCCTTATCAGTTGTTACAATGGTTGTCGGTTCTTCCTCTTTGAAATTCAGGTCATTTTAGAATATAGAAGACCCCAACTTGGTGTTGATGATGTATATGGGATGATTGTGTGGCTGCATCTTGTTGCTTACCATGTACTTCAACAACACTTCTCTGTACATCCTTCTGTCATAGCCAAAAACAGGGATAGTGGTGTATGACATATCCATCTGCAACATGCCCTTCAACTTCAGATCCCATGACCTTGAGAGCAACATGCCGAATTTTGGGGGTATGTATGCGATGAACATGTCCATGACCATGTTCTTAGCGAGGATTTGAGACAACGATACAACTATGTCCTTGATAAGGCCCAAACACTTGACTTTCCTTGAGTCAAAGGAGAAAAGGTCTTTGTATCACATGGTGACATCTAAACCTAGTTCATCCATAATCACCTTCGACATGAGGTTGTGCGACGTGCCGGAATACAGCATAGCGTTATGCAGGTTCATGTCATGGATCTTTAGAATGACGTAGAAAGTAGGGACATCTTCGGTATCGCTTGTCTCTTCAACGCACATACCAAAAAGGATGGCAGGGTGATCATCTTGAATATTCAGAGTATCGGGGGTCCCCCCCATTTTCAACATTTTAATGATTTTTTCCTGATACTCGCCCTTTCTAATAAGTTCATTGAACAGGACAAAGATTTTTATTTTGGCCATCTTGTTTTCAAAATTGAAAGAGGGACAAGTTTTCTCTACCTCTTTTTCGATCGCCTCCCGTCTTGTCTCTGGGGATTTCTTGGGGACATCCTCCTTTGACTTAGATTTCTCCATCATGTCCTTGGTCACATTTTCCGACCTTGTTCGTCTTGTGGAAGGAGTGTCCACCAGAGGCTTCCTTATGGGGTTCATTTGTTGCAACTCTGTAGCACGTCTTTTCTCTAGAGGTTGTAATTTTTCTAGAACTACATGATGGAATGTTTATAGACTTTCCTAAACTCTTTTGTCTCCCAATATGGTGCATCATCTATTTCGAGTATCATATCATCGTCGGCCTTTGGCACAAAATCTTCGTTCCTACTCATATACTGTTCATGCTCTCTCTTCGTCAGGAACATGCATGGGTTTTGGTCATCGCAACAATGCATCCGGTCATCGAATGTATGGTCGAAATCCTCGTCTGCATAGTTGTTCTAGAAAGGAGGTCCCGTTTGCTGGTCACCTTGAAACTTTTTCTCTTTCTATTCCCTCTGTCAGATCTGAGGGATTTACCTCTTCTGAGGTCCTGATTTCTGGGAGCTGGGTTGTTTTGTTCTTGGGAAACAGGTCTGTTTCCCATGGACATTCTCTCCATAAAATTCTCCATGGTCTTCATCGTCATGTCAAATTTATTGTCTAAGGACCATTACATCGATGGTTGTGCATCTCCCTGGGGTCTCTTGTCACCTCTGTTAAACCTAGGTTTTATTTTTCCCAATGCCATAATGTTTACTTTGACTTTGAAAACATTGCTCATTATAACATCTATATTTTGTGATCTTCTTTCTCTTAACAACAGGGAGAAATAATTTTTGAAGGACTCAACATAATGCAACTACGCAGCACTGGGGGGCGGCTTGAATTCTGTAGGGATCGAGTTGTACACCTTCAAAAATCCAACCGATAATTCCCACACCATCACTTGCAGTGATTTCTTCATGTTATTGTATTGTGTCAGGAGCTACAAAGGGTTTTCCTTGTCTCCCCATTTATCTAGGAACGACATCTCAAATGTGGAAAAGTCTCGAATGCTTGCGGGCAGGAAGGATTTGAACCATTTTATTACATCTCCCGAGAGGATTTGCATGAAAAAAATCATTTTTTCATATACATAGTCCACATCCCCCAGGTCGATGAAATCATTAAACCAATCCAGGTGCCTCTGAGAAAAAACATTTCCCTTAGCGTCGTAGAGCCTGATCCTCTGGCTATAATTTTGCTGACATTGTAATGGATGAGTTTCCAAACTCATTTCCACCTATCATAAGTATCAAACATCACATTAACTTGATACCAAAAGAAATCCCATTGAATAAAGAAACATACAAGTTGAAACCTAAAGAGAATGAGGAGGTGAAGATACAGGTTCAGGATCTATTAGACAAAGGATTGGTCCTAGAAATCTTGAGTCTATGCGCACTACCAACTATATTAAGTCCAAAGTAGGATGGAGGATGGAGAATGTGTATGGAATTGAGGGCCATAAACAATATCACCATCAGATATAGATTTCCATTACCAAGGATGGATGAATTGATGGATTTCCAGAGTGGAGAAAACTATTTTTCAAAAATAGATTTGAAAAGTGGATATCACCAAATAAGGATGAGAGAAGGTGATGAGTGGAAAACAACATTCAAGACAAATGAGGGGTTATATGAATGGCTTGTTATTCCATTTGTGTTAACGAATGCCATGAGTAATTTTATGAGGCTGATGAATGAAGTGTTGAAATACTTCATTGGAAAATTCATGATTGTATATCTAGATGATATACTAGTATTTAGCAAAACCAAGGAGGAACACTTGATACATTTTACATTGGTGATGAAGAGGTTGCATCAAGAGAAGATGTTGATTAATATGAAAAGTCCTCTTTCATGAATATAGAAATCATATATTTGGGTTTTGTGATTTCTTCAAAAAAATTGAAGATGGATACCAAAAAGGTGAAAGCAATCAGAGAATGGATGTCACCGAAGAATATCTTTGAGGTAAGAAGCTTTCATGGATTAGCAAGTTTTTATCAAAAGTTCATAATAAATTTTAGTGGGATTAGTGCTCAAATGATGGATACAGTGAAGAAAAGGCACAAGTCTTTCAAGTGGACATAAGAGGCTAAGAGGAGCTTCAACATATTGAAGGAGAAAATAATGGAACAACCGATTTTGGTATTACCGGATTTCAGAAAGACATTTCAAGAAGATGTGACGCGAGTGGAGTTGCAATTGGAGCGGTATTAAGTCAAGACAATAGAATTGTTGAATATTTAAGTGAGAAGATGAATGAAGCTAAAAATTAGTACTTCACATACGACAAAGAGTTTTATGCCATAATTCACGACTTGAAGAAATGGAGGCATTATCTTGTACCCAAGGAGTTTGTTTTTTATAGAGACAATCAAGCTTTTCAATTCATAGCCAGACAAGAGAAGTTAAACCAGAGATATGCCATGTGGATAGAGTTTATGAAAAAAAAAAAATTTGTCCTTACACATATTTCTAGTAATGCTAACAAGGTTATTGATGCATTGAGCAGGAGAATTTCGATTCTGCAGAAATTTCAAGTCAAGACCTTGGGGTTTCACCACATTAAGGAAATGTACCAGAGTGATCCAGACTTTGGAGAAGCATATGAAGCATGTGTGAATCCGGTACTCAGAGACATAATCCAGTGGGACGACTATCTAATTTAGGATGGGTTGTTGTTCAAAGGATGTCAGTTGTGCATACCAATATGCTCGATGAGGGAGAATTTGTTAAAGGAAAGGCATAGTGGAGGTCTAGCCGGACATTTCGGCCAGGGAAAAACATTTTCCCAATTAAACAATTCGTATTATTGGCCAGTTATAAGAGAAGAGGTGAATATATTTGTGAACAATTGTAAGATTTGTAAATATGCCAAGGGGAAGAAGCAGAAAACTGGGTTGTATAAGCCATTTCCTATTCCAAAGATGCCTTGGGATGTAATAAGCATGGATTTCGTGTTGGGATTGCCAAGGAAACAACGGGGAAATGATTCCATATTTGTGGTGGTGGACAAATTTTCTAAGATGACACACTTTATCCAATGCCAAAAGACCGGTGATGCAACGAATGTTGCAAATTATTTTTTCAAAGAGGTTGTGAGACCCCATGGATTGCCTAGTAGTATAGTTTCAGATAGGGATACCAAATTTGTTGGTAATTTCTAGAAGATGTTGTGGAAAAATTTGGGGACAGAGCTATCTTTTAGTTCTGCATATGATCCACAGACGGATGGACAGACCGAAGTGGTGAAAATAAGCTTAGGATATTTGTTGAGGAGTTTGGTCACTGAACACCATAGTCAGTAGGATCATATTCTAGCACAAGCCGAGTTTTCATATAATGACTCAGTGAACAAAATCACTGGGAAATTCCATTTCAAATCATTTATGGAATGAATCCGAGGGGAGTGTCAGAATTGAGAGATCTGAAGAAGGTAAAGTTTAGAAGCATCAAAGTCGAAGATTTCATTGCAAAGATGTAGGAACTTCATAATAAGATCAAGGAGCAGTTGAAAAAGAGAAAAAATGAATACAAGTGCAAAGTTGATCAACACAGGAGGAAGCTCGAATTTGAAGTTGGAGATCAATTTCTAGCACATATGAGGAAAGAATGGTTCCCAAGTGGAACATACAATAAGCTGAAGCTGAAAAGGATAGGGCTATGTAAAATCTTGAGGAGATTTGGGGAGAATGGTTATGACTTAGAGCTACCATAAGATGTGGATATATCGCCCATATTCAACGTTTTAGACCTGTATCCATACAGGCAAGATAGGACCAAAGGGTGAGGAGATTGCAGAGAGATCTAGTGGAGGAAGAAAATGCTTGCAACGGAGAAGCTGCAGATGGAAAATATCATAGATCAACGAGGTGGTAAGAAAAACATAAGGAAAACTTATTTTGAATACTTGGTGAAGTGGAAAGGACGACCAGTAGAATATGCTAGTTGGGTTGGTGAAGAAGATATCTAGAAGCATGGAAGATCGGTGCAAGAGCTCATGAACAGGAGTCCATGAATTGTTCAGCCAAGGGAGTATGATGCAGGAGTATCACCAACAAAGCACAAGCATGTAAGATAGCTGGGCACACTAGCATGTATTTTTAAATGTTTTGAATTTCAAAGATCAATGTATTAATGTAATATCTGACAAAGATTTTTGAGTAATGAACATCTTTAATTATCAAAGGCTGAGACATCACGTAAGATAGATGGGGAATGTATTTTGTTTTATGAGTTAGATCGCAATACAGATATGGATCTTGTGCTCTTATCTTTCTGACTTGATATTTATTGTAATAAATGTTTAGTAGTTGAACGTTTTTATTTCCGATAGGATAATATAAAGTAGTTGAAATATTGTATGAATGTATGCAAGTTTTAGTTGAATGAATATAAAAGAGGAATATTTTTCCAATGTGTGTTGTGATGCATTTGTCTGAATGAGTGATAGGATTTCTATTTACTTTTGATCCTCTGTTATTTTCTTTTGTTCTCATATCCATGACCGCATTTGCATAGTTGAATGTATGAGTCACTGTGAAGAGTGAATAAGTTTCCATTCTTTCTCTTCATTGAGTGAGTGCAAGGAGTGCATAGCGTTCGCAAGGAGTATGTGACCGAGTCTGTTTCGACTCGAAGATTAGGAGAGTTAGTGAGGAACTTATATGTGAATGGAGTTCATCGACATCTGCAAGGAGTGCATGATAGAGTCGTCAGGCTCGAAACATCAGGAGGGATAGCGTGATTTTAGTCATGATAGATAGAAGCGGTTGGAGAATAGTGGTAAGGACTACAAATTTGTTCGCCGAGGAGTTGACTGTGGAGGAGGATCTGTTGCAAGGTGTGCACAAACCAAGATTTTGACTAAGTGTCGAAGATATTTTTCATAGGAACAAAGAAAAACTGAGGAAGTAAAGTTTAGGAGGGAGAAGGAGGAAATTTTACAAGGAGAGAGGTCCCCAGAGTCTCCACTGAAATTAGTGGACAAGATTTGTTCCTCGGGGAGGATAACGATTCCGGACCATCATATTTGGGAGCATTACATGGAGGATAGCTATAAGGTGTTTAGACACTTCAAAGTTCGAAAGTTTTGAGGCTTGCCGAAAGTAGAATCACAAAGTATGAAGTCGTGAATGGATCTCATCCGTTGATCACGGAAGGAGCACATGGTAACAGATGAAGGAATTCGGGAATCAGAAGTCTGGGGGTTCATGGATGAGAGTGCTATAATTTTGCGAAGTTGTGAAACCCAAACCATAGTGGGGCCAATGGATCTGAGGAGACACATGGTGGAATTTCAGAAACTCGGAGAAGAGCACTTCGAGAAAAATTGAGTGAATAATTTGGGATATCCCCGAAGTTTGAATCATGACGAAATAGACTTGTGGTCATAACCGTGGTCACTTGGGGAAAAAATGGACCTGTGTGTGTGGGTAGAGTGGTTTTGGGTTCCCGTAGGGACCCAGGATTCACTCCGACTCAGTATTTCAAACAATCTGAGACTGGGAGATCGAGCAACCCTTTAGAGGGAATCGTGTTTGTGCCAATATCTATTTAAAGAGAATGGAGGGTCATTTTCCAATGATCGATTTTGGGAAACTCTCTTGTAAAATCTCTCTGTAATACTTTTCTTTTGCATTGATAAATTCTTCCAAGTAGCCATGTTGGATGGGAGCATGGATGATTTCCCATAGGGGTTTTACCAAATCAAAATATCATTGTGTTGATATTTGATCTAGTTGTGTGAGTGTTTATTGAAGGCGTTCGTCTTCTTTTGGAATACCTGTGTTGTCGAATAATGTCCAATGAATATGTGGGCCTTGTTTCCTTTCTATATTTTCTATATAAATATGAATCTAAGAACCAATGGTTCCAAGTTGAATTAAAATAGGAAAGTAAATTAAACTTTTTTGGATACTTCTATTCTAAGATGCAATCCTAGGTGAAAATAATCCTATCCTGATCAGGAGAAAACTAGATACGATTGAATACAGTTAAAGATAATACCTTTTGAATTAGAAAGAGTTCATACATTCAAATGATAAGTTATTGAAATAATGTTATAAAAACACTAACAATTATTTGTACTATGCTTTTAATAACATTAAAACTTCATTCCATGGAGAAAATTATGATAACCAGAGAATACAGCAAAATTGCAAAAATAATCCATACAATAATACTTGCAATACTCAAATTAAGGATAAGTGTATTAAGAAAATTATTGAATACATTCAAAACAACCACAGGTTCCTAGAATGTCTCTTCCTCTTTATTAATCTGGAAGTAATAGTACTATTTATCATTATAAAGGGAAAAATTCCTTAACTCGTTACAACCATCTCTTTTATAGAACATGAGGAATTACTTTTCATATTCAATAATTGTCATCTTTGTTATAGCCTTATTCTTCACCCTATTGGTCAAAGAAGAAGCCATCAGAGGATAGAATCCCAAATACATATTTTTCCTAAGGATTGAACCCTTTTTGAGCCCTTATTGGCATCCTCGTGGGTCACCTAGTAGAAAATGAGCGAGGCCATCGCTGGACCCCAGTGGCTCATCAAGTGAGGCATTGTCAGACTTCTATAATTGAGGAGTTATGAGTTGATAGGAAAAGGATGAGTTGGATATTCATGTCAAAGGCCTAGGAAATCACATCATTCAAGTCTCTAGTGGCCTATACAAGATATAGAAGCATGTCCTATACCTCCTCCAAGATCTATATAGAAAAGACAATCCTTGGGAAAGACAGAGAGAGAATTGAATGATAATGTTATGATGCTCAAATACAGAGGTGTCCATCAACACATCCAAGATTCAGTGAGCCTAGCCTGACCAAGGAGCTACTAGGAGAGGAAAGGAGCAAGGAGACTAAATGAGGAAGCATCTTCATCAAGTTGAGGTATGAATTCACATGTATTGTCTATGATTTATTAATAGATATTTTGGTTTTCACTCATGAATGCGTTTCTTTTATGGATAAATATTAAGATATGGATTATATTGTTTTAGATCAGGTTAGATCCAAGATAGATCTAGGATTCTAGCACTAGGAAGACAAAGTAGAATTGTATTGTTTTGTATTTGGTGTGCATGAATAAGGTTGTAGAATCTAGAGTTGGAACTTCAAGACCGCAGTAGCTAGGAATACACTAAGGACAACCTTCAGGAAAAAGTATTCCATTCTCCTAAATCCTTTTGTGTAATCTTAGTGCTTGCTTCTAGGAGAACCATAAGAAATCTAGCCCACTCCTATCTAGGGTTGCTAGGCCAATCCTAGGGAGATATTACTGATCTGTTAAGTGATATCCCTATGAGAAAAAATACCATAACAATCTTGTCATAAGAAAGTTAGAACGCTTCATTCCACATTCCCAATCAAGACTTCATAATAGTTACAAAAAATAATCAAAATGAAGAAAATATGTTACAAACAATCAAGTAGTTTTTTCCATTTGCATTTTGTCGTTGAATCCTTTCCACAATTTGAAGTCTTCCAATATGGAATATATTCTATTTAGATGCATCTTATCGAGATCTATTTCACCATCATATATAGTGATTACCACTTCTATCTTTAGGTCTTCCACTAACTGTTGTATAAAGTGTTTGGTTGATAGGATTAATTGATTTGGCCTTATTATTTTTATTTCCAACACTTCTCTATCAACTTCCTCTATTGATTTGATGAGCTTCATGCTCAGGTTCCTTCTGGTCTCCACATCCTCTATTATTATCTGAGTTGTTCCTTCTTTTTCTAAATCTACCAGGGTTTCCATCCTAAATTGTTTAGCAGGTCATCTGATGTCCTCCACAATATTTTGCAATCTTGTTCAACTGTTTCCTAAGTGTTTTTGATATTATTGAGGTTATATTTCTTAATGTTGAGGAGTACCTAGTCTTTGATCCTCTACTTGGATTTATATACTGGTAGGATGTTAGGAGGGTTATCACAAACATCTTGCAAGTCAACACTCTAGTCATAGGAACTTTGGACATTCTAGTTCTTCTCTTTCACATTAATCATTTGTAGACCTAGCTTGAGGTGATCTGACATGTTGTTCTAAATTTTGTGTAATAAATGGAATAATTTTTTATGCACACTGTTAGAAAAACAGGACCGCGGAGCAATAAAATAAAACAAATGCAGAAACAAAACACAGAAGACACACAATACAAGAGAGACACAGATTTACGTGGTTCACCCAGTGTGGGATAC
>JASDQU010242857.1:156846-172597 GCA_032191745.1 Picea mariana
AGGGAATACCTGCCTATGTGGAGTGGAAAAATTGGAAAATATATTTTGTTGTTATCCGAAAAGTAGGTAGTGACCCCTTTATCCACCGTATGATAGGATATTTCTCTAGAGAATAGTTTTTCAAGCACATATTTTGGCAACAGATGTGGTGGCCTTGTGGCTCCATATATCCTGATGTAGGTGTAGTACTTATTCATATACCAATATCCTATTTCTTGTAAGGATTTGATGTCTCTTGGAGATATTCTGTGTGGGTAAAACCCAAAAATATGTTTGTATAGTGGATCTAGTAAGTAATCATAAATATCATACAAGTGTTCTTTACAATTCACCTCACACAATTGTCAACAATAAACATGAATTAGGGGTTGGTTTGGGTTCCAAGCCCAATTGAAAGAAGGAAATTCATGTGCAACACAAATTGTGTCAATCAAGTATGATGTCATGTAGAAGCCATGGTTTTTCATACCTTTCGATTCCCAAGCTTGATTTATGATGTTGAAGGATAAAATGTTGGCCCAATTAAAATATTTTCAAGTCTTGGCTATTGTGTAAGCCATCAAAAACCACTCCATCCTAAAATGAGTGCTAGTTTCCTCACCATAGAGCCTGTAGATCATCAAGTTCAATATTTTGTATGGATCCTTCAAGTAATGTGTGGGAATATATCTTTCTCCTTCCTTGACCAACGATTCTTCATCTATGAACCAATCCTCCATCATGGTTTCAAATTGCTTATGCTCGACTCTGAATTTATCCAGAAATTATTCTTTTAGAGATACAATGGGCTTTGGGGTTTTGTGCCAAATCCTGATGTCTTCGGCCTTGAGAGATGGGATAGGGACACCAGATGGGTTAACTATCATGGCCATCTCCTTTTGTAGGTTGTTGAAACACCATATTGAAACATCATTATAAGGGAAACGTGTTGGGTGACAGGCTACAATGTGAATTCCACTCTTCCTGATATTCTTGTATTCATCAATGTCCTAATCCTCGGAAGGGTACTCTTCATTATGGAACATGTTTTATATCTCATGGTATCTTGTATAATAATCCATTCCATCATAGCTTCCAGTGTCTATAATAGTGAGAGAATTTGGACTTGAAACAGGGATAGGTTCGACAACTGCTTGGTTCTTTGATTTTATGGTCATGACTATGGACATGTTGTCACCTGTATAGATCATTATGCAAAAAACATAATTAATTTACATATGAATTTACTATAGAAAAAAATAACTTTGAAACACACAAAATACATACTTGTTGGCTCAATATATTCAACACATAGTGGAATTTACTAGGCTTTTTTATCGTAGCAACGTTTACACTTTCAGAGGTTTTACACACAAAGTCGTGTGTTGATTAGGATTTAACAAAGTTTTTATATTTTACCCAATTTTACCAAACCCTGTGTCATTAATAATAAGCACCTTATAGCTCCAAATCAGTAAGTGTCATATAGTCTGCCATAAATTTTCTTGAGTATAGTTCTATGTTTGTTACCATTGGCATATCATTGAAGGAACATAGTAAATGGGGAGAAAGGATTAGTGATCATGTTGTCATCGAAAAAAATAAGTATGATCATTTCAAAAATCTTGGACTTAATCCCATATTCCAACAACGATCACCTATTATGATAATCATTTAACCTCGAAAGGTGTGCCAATTATTAAATTAAATGGGTCATTACATGTTGTTTAAGTGGAGGTTTAAGTTTATGAGGCCTTGCCATTAGAAGACATTCATGATGGGTCATGTTCTAGGAGTTTTATTCCTGATGACTATGTCTTGGGATGTTTCATCGTCAAAAGATATTACAGATAGAATAAAGGGTATTCTTATGAGTACTCCCAATGATGAAAATGTGTTTAATGAACCAACGAAGTAACGCCATGTTTTATATGTCACGCATAGCCCAAAAGGTTTTATCGCATTATAATGTATGGTTGCATTAGAATTTATTAAATGTCAAGTGGAATATTTATCTTTGAAAAGTGTGTAAGGTTTCATCTCTCCTTGGCACATATGTATCAGAACATGTCTTGTCCTATTTAGGATTTCATCATCGACAATGTTTGAGGGGGAAAACATATGGATGTTATGACTGCTATTTACCTGACGACGATATGAGAATTGAATTTCAAAGGTTGATATTAAGTAAAGATATTCACGTGTGTGTATGTTATGGGATGCAGGGTCCACATGTTATGACTGGGTCAAGAGAACTATCAGAACCAATATCTTCTTAACACATCATCGAGAGAGAGAAGAATAATGGAAAATGGCATATAGATTTTATGGTAGAGGATTCTTTGTCAACTCAATAAGAAAACTCTCTATAGGTGCCTCTTCATTACATTTTCTCGATGAAGGCATTGAAGAAGTGGCCTCGTCGAAATAATTGGATGGAAGGGTAATATTATATCACTTCGGAGGGGGGGTGGTTGATGATGTTAGAGCTGGGTCATATGGATAGAGAATTTTGGGCACATCATTATATAAAGGTTTACAATTATAGATATGAATATCCTCTTGGTGAAGGAGATCAAAAGGGTATTAATCAATGTATCATTGATGCTAGGTGGATTTTTCCTGAGACCAATCTCAAAAATTATGCATAGAGATTAATATTATGAATAGATGGTTGGTTATGTAGTAGTGATTAGTACATTGCAAAAAATTTAGTCGGCAGGTCCCCACTAAACTCATAAGTTTTAGTGTGATTTTGTGGATTCCACAACACTCTCTAAATACATCTTAAAACTCTTTCAAGATTGCATAGTCTTCAATTCTTGGCACTTTATCCTTAGGTGCCTCATCAATCTGAACTATTGATATTTGGCATCCTTTCCTGAAGGTTTTCTTTAGCTGCAAAGATGGAAATTCTCTAAGGGTTACTTCTCTTTGAATGCATTGACCTTTCCTCAAGTTTCATTCTTTATAAAAGAAAGTAAATGATTTGTTATAGAAATCTAGGACAACATGATGATTTTCCAACCAATCCATACCAATTAAGAAGTCATATGATCCCAAAGTTATGATTTTCAAATAAGACTTTGTACACAATCCATTCATTTCCATTAGACAATCCTTGACTATCTCATCAATTCTTCTTTTAGCTCCTGTAGCTAATTGAACCAACCAAGGATTTCCAATATTGCTTCTTGTTAAATGGAATCTTTCCACCATCATATGATATATATAACAATGAATAGCTCCCGAATAAATCAAAATAGCAATAGGTTGATAGTTAATATTACCTTCTACTTCAATCATGTGAGATTGAAATTCAATTTGCTTGTTTTCCAAAGTTTCATAGATCTTTGGCATACTTCTTCCCATGTACTCAACTGTTTCAACATGATGTACATTGGGAACAATACTATTTCCAACCCCTATGAGGGAAATCTCTATAGATATGATCTCCTTGACAACCCCAACATTTCATGGGGCTACTTCCTTGGTCTTTTTTCCAATGTTTCTAACATTTGAGACTCATTATGAGTTGGCTTCCTTTGAGAATTATTTTTGAAGAAGAGTGGATTGTTTCCTTTCTTCCTTTGCTCCATATTTCCCCTCTTCTTATCTTTTGAAGCCTTGTGGAAGTTTTTTCTTCCTCTATGCTGATCATAGAGGCACTTGTCTAGGGGTGAACTTGGGAAATTTTAGGAAAACATGCTATGATTCCTTAATTAGGAGGAACATGATTATTTAGAGGAAAGATAATAACCCTATGTGGAAGACATACCCAGATATCTATGAATGCTCATGGAACTTCAACATAAGAAGAATTTGAGGTCTTAAAATTTATTGAGAACAATGCTCCATTTGCTATGTTTCTAGGAAAAACCTGGAGTGAGAAAGATCAGATATGAAGAAAACAAGAAGAGGAAGCTCTAGAACAGAAAACAAAAGAACTAAGGGACTTCATGGCTAAGAGAATAGAACACTTACTAAAAGAAAAAGAGAACCATTCGAAGCTACTAAGGACCAGACATATGGTTGTCGAAGTTGAAAGAATACAAGCAGACATGAAACACCTGCATGTACAAGAAATTAGAGCGCCTACCTTAGACAGAGAATAAGTATTGACCTTGAACCATACGAGAGACCATCAATAGTATGAAGTTTCTTTTCCAAGAGGAGATAAGAATCAAAATAGGAAGAGGAATCCAGTAATGCAGATCGAAGGGAAGAAGGCTAGAAAGATCAGTAAGAAGAAGGCTAAAAATCTCAACAAGAAGAAGGCAAAGTTGGAGAAATTACAGGAAAGTCCAGAGAAGACTTCGTAGAAGGGAGGTATCCAGAATTTGAACTTCGTCGGAATAGTAGAGAAACTTAGATTGGCACTTCGCCATGGCAGAGCGATATAACTGTTGGAGTCATTATGACCGTTAGACCGACGCTCCCGAACGGTTATAACAACAGTTATGATCAAAAACCTCGCCATCAGATCACTGAGACCACGCCGTAACAGATATAACTGCATTGATGAAGGCTTCTTGTCCATTGGAAGGATCCATTACATTGGTGTCTACTTATCCTGTCGATTGTTGCCCCAAGCACACTTTCACGAATTGTATCCGATCCCACAAGAGAACTCATTGTTACTGTGTCATGCTTATCGAAACCTTACCATCCATTCTATTGCATTGAGGAATTTTTTATCACCCTGAGATATCTAATATCAAGCATGCATGTCGGATGAGCTAAGTGCTATGGAAAATTCAGTTGAGGAAATTTTAATCGATATAATGGAAGAGAGAGTGATGTCCATAGGATTTCAAGCTTCATCAACATGAGGAGTGCAAGCCTCCCCATCGAATGATCATGGATCCAGACCATCCTGAGTTGTAGAAGAGAAAAGAACCAAGCATCGAGATGACTTGGCGAACGCAAAGTTAATACCTTCCATCCTGCTCGACTACATCCCACCTCTGGCTGGCATGATGAACCATGACAGTGTTCCCAGGGAATTCGACTAAACCTTGGTTATTGTGTACCTCCCAAAGGGGATACAGACATGAAAGCCTTAGCCAGATAATATCATGACACTAAAGATCAATGAAATTAACCTAGGGGATCGCAAGAACTTCAACATACTTTCTCCTCACAAGTATTTGACTAGGATGAAGGGGAAGAAGTCAAGGATAATCCCCCAACCATGGACTATGGACCTTGAGCAGTCCACCATCCTGAACATAATGCAAATACCCCATTTTGGAAGGCAACAGAAGGTTAACGTGTGCATTAAGCTCCTGCTGTCGAGATTCCATGGTGTTTATTTGTGGCTATACAGATGCATCACCCTCGATCTGGCGCTGATCCATTAAATCATCGGATTGAGCATGCAGTGACCAGACCCACAAGAATTCTACCCTGGGAAGGCTGTAGAACACACCCTGGCGTAGAATATTAAATATACATATGATGATGTGGAGAAATGGAAGCAAGGCTACAAGGTAGACTCCATCCATAATGGCATAGTGCACCTTGCTTGTCAGTTGATTCCTGGTAAGCTAGTCCTAAAGAACAGACCCACATAGGTGAGAGGGTTTGTTGTTGACCTCACAGGGAAATGTGTGGAGGGGCTACAGATGAACTAGGAAAAGTACTTAGTGAACCATCTAGACCAAGACTACAACGAAGGTGAAACCATGGGCTATGAGTTCCATTTTCATTGGCTATTGATCCTCATCGCATTCATAGCTTGGGAGATGCCATAAGGTGAAACCTTCCCTGAACTAGAACCATTTGAACCCTTATCCGCAAAGTTCACTTTTCTATGGTATTAAAGAAATATGGGAAAGAAATGGAAATCAAATGCGTTGTTCCACACCTACTACCTACAGTTAAAGAGGGATATTGAGGCTGCCCTCATATAACACCAAACACCTTACACAGGTTTAGGCCATTTGTGAAGTTCCACGCAGACCGATATTTTATCTACATCACTGCATAGAGACGAACACCAAGAAGTACTACATAATTATTACAAACTCACAAAAGAGAAATTAGAAGAAATAACTGACTGGCCTACAGAGCTCCTTATCCCTATTGACCCTGCATAATTGTCCGATCCTGGACTAATAGGAAGCCCGATGATCACTCGTGAAGGGAATGATACACCTAGAACTAGCAGAAGGAAGAAGACAAAATAAGTCCAGCAGTTGAGCAGTGCATCAGAAGAAACTCCTTCAGAATCACCTGGAGGAGGAGGTGATGACGAAGTAGATAAAGAAGAGAAAAATGGACAAGAATATCAATAGAAGTAAGGTGAAGTAATATTGCCATAGAACCTCCCTGAAGACACAGAGCCATATCACAAAAGAAAGGTTTCTCCCATGAAACCCACATTGCGGAAGAAGTCAAAATCTAGTAATACCAAGCTGCAGACTATGCTCATGATCGATGACTTCAACTTCATCATCATAGTTCTATCAGATGCCTCAGAAGATCTTTTGTAGATAAATGAAGCTAAGAAAGAGAGCATGTATGAGAAAATTGAAGTAGAACTGCGAGGGGTACAATAGGACCTTCACTCTAGCCACGTAGTGTCCACTAAGCTCCTTCCATCAGAAGAAACAGAGTTGGAAGATGAGCCTACCCAAATCTGTAGACTAGCCAATGTTACTAAAGGCCAACTTCGTCATGCACAGGAAGAAACATAACAAGCCATAGTGGCTCTGAAGCAAGCACAAGAGGAAGTAATAGAGAAATGCAGGATTGCGCAGTAGGAGAAGGCTGCCCTCTAAGCAAAGTTTGAAGAGGAAAAGGTGCAGATCCAACACAAGAAAGAACAAATTCTCATGGAGCAGATTGGAGTAAAAGAAGTAGTCAGCAGAGAACTTTTCTCTGTGACAAGGTTAGAGAAAAAAGCAGAAGAACCAGTGGAGCATCAAGTAGTGCAGCTTGCTAAAGCCATCCAGTAGCTTCAATAGAGAATAGCATACCTAGAGATACAAACAGTGTCAAGGAATCTACAGGACATATGCGACCAAAGAGAATCCACTGCCCGGAGCGCAGTTGAGAGAATAAAATAGTTATCTTTGGAATGGAAACAACTAAGTGATCGAAGTGCGCAGACTTATGAGCGACTCACTGAGGATCTTGAACTAAAGACAGTGGAGTCACAACTCCAGGAGGCGAAGAAGAAAGAAGCAATAGTACAGGTGCAACTGAATCTCCTATCAGCAGTTGAAAGAATGAAACGATCCCAGGAACAACACACTGCTCAACAACAAGTCCACACAATAAAGATAAAAGTCATGGAAGTGACTTAGAGGCTCCAACCAGTCTAGGATGAAACTTTCCAACTATTTGAGGAGATTGAAGGTTGAGGAGAAGATATGGAACAAGTCGTCACTTCAGTCGAATAATGCTTAGAGGGATCTGTGCTGAATTGGTGGTAAACACCTCCTTAGGGACTCACAACATGGTCTAACAACCTCTTGTGGATCCATTAACTCTGGTGGTGATGAGTTTACCAATCACCCACGGGTTTTGGTCTAACGAAAACCGTACTACCACAAAAACGGTATCAGAGTGAAAGGTTACGGGTTCGAGTCCGCTCGATTGGTGTCGAGTGCCTCAGTTGGTGTTAAGGGGGAGATTGTTGAATTGGTGGTCAACACCTCCTTCAGGACTTGCGACATGGTCTAACAACCTCCTGTGGATCCATTAAATCTGGCGGTGATGAGTTTACCAATAACCCGCGGGGTTTGGTCTAATGGAATTCGTACTACCGCATAAATTGTTGGCATGTTTTTCAAGAAAAGAATGTGCTTTTAATTGATGGAAAGAACAACAATGATGACATTCAAAATATTGATGGCAAGAACAACAACATTGATGGTTTTTTTACAACAAGAAAATCAGAAATAAGGAAAGAGACAATGATGACAAACAAGGAAAGCATAAGCTCAGGTGAAAAAGAAAACAGTAAGCATAGATCAAAACTCAGAAGAGATAATGCTTTGCGCTTTCCAGAAGTGCAGTTGAAATCCAAGAGAAAGACTTGTAGGAGGAGAAAAGGTTGATATCTTTGAACACTTAGAAAATATTCTAAGTCTGAGAGATTAGAAAGCTCAGGAGGAAGAACGATAGTGGTCGTTGGATCACCAGTCCCAACTACCCGATGACCATTAGATCAATGACCAATGAACAGAGGAAGCACAAAAGAGCAATACATATATGATCAATTGGATTTGAATGACGAGGACCAACGACCATCGGATCCAGCATAATTACGAATAGGATAATGGGCGAGAGCCATCCTCCAATTCTGCGAAACGTGAAATCACGATGAGATCTAAGACATTGAATCCAGAGGACACGTGGCGAGAGATCAACATTTCTCTGATTGAAGAGTCAAAGGAAGGAGGTTCTCTAACCTTTGAAGTCATGAAACACAAAATCATGATAAGATCTGGATCGTTAGATCATAGAGGGTTGTGGATTGTTGATCTAGAGTATTTCAGATATTGGGAGTTAGAAGAGTCAGGGTTAGCTCACATTCAAACATCTAAAATGTGAAATCATGATAAGATATAGACTGTTAGATCATAGAGGGATGTGGACCATTGATCTAGAGTATTTCGGATATCATAAGTTAGAAGAGTCGGGGCTAGCTCACGTTAAAACATCTGAAACATGAAATCACAATAAGATCTGGACCGTCGGATCACCGAGGATATGGACCATTGATCTGCTATGAAGTTTGAGTTTGTGAAGAGGAGATATTGACCGTTGGATCGAGGAATAATCTGGGCCGTCAAATCCAAGAGAAGAACATGTGCCACGAGAGGAGATCCATGTCAACAAGGACAGTTACAAGCCATGTCAGCAAGGACATGTCAGACAGGAGCTCACAAAATCCTGAAATGCAAAAGATAATCACGAATGTTGAGTCACAGAAAATCTCAGACTGTTGATCTAAGGTGATTGAATTTGGGAGTTCAAGAATCATAATAAGGGAGGTGCTCTAATCTCCGACATCGCGAGACGCAAAATTGTGAAATGCATTTTCTTTTTTTTTAATAAGGTTGTGGTCACAACCAGTGGTCACATTAGCGTAAGAGAAGGGAAGGAGATAGTGTTTCTAGGCTCCACTTTGAATTTCCGTGAGTTGGAAAAATCGAGGTGACTCACAGTTGATCACCCGAAACACAAAATCATGAAATGACTTTTGTTTGGCGTATGGTCACAGTGAGTGGGTATGTGGGGAGAAACACACATGTTGCTAGTTTGTGCAGGTAAAGTTCGTGAGGAAAATATTTGATAAATAAGCAAGTCTCTGCGTGTTTAATCCAATGACATTTATTATCTCAACAATCTGATCGAAGGGTTACTGTTGTACTTCACAGATTATTGATCAGTTATGATTCAGTTAGCAGAACTGAATCATAGTTCTTGGGCGATTGGTGATTTGGTTGCTTGTAATTTTTCTTTGAAGATTCAAAATGTAACTAAATGGAAGGATTGTACAAAATAAATAGGCCATGACTAAGTTAGGTTGGTTGTTCTCACTGGAACAATGAGTTGAACTGGGAGAAAGGAAAATCATAGTATGCACAGTGTGAGATCAAACTCAAAGATGAGAAACATGAGTTGAACATAACAAAAAAGGTGAAGAGAGAAGAACGTACACATACCAAAGAGAATGAGAGGAACATAGAAATAATAGATAGAAAGAGACAACAAGTCAATCCGAGTATGAACATAACAAAAGAATAGTGAAATGGAGAAGAACTGCAGAATAGAAAAGAAGTGGTAAGAATTGATATATTTGTATTGTTGGTTATTCAATCATTTATTTATAATCAGGGAGGTAGAGAGGTGTTAGGGAGGACTATAGTCCTCTATTATTCAAGTTGGTGCTTGAATACTGGAAGTTGTATCTTTCATCTATTTGTGGCTAGAAAAAAAGGTGGTAGGGTGGTGCTAGGGAAAACACAGAGTTTTATGTATGAAAGTTGGTGCCTGTATAACTGGGAGTAGGTGCTTCCATCCAGTTGGTGTTGGAACACTCAGGGAGTTGGTGCTTCCTTCTAGTGGGTGCGATAGAAACCAAAGAGTTGATTCTGTCAGCAAGTTGTAACTTGTAAAACAGAAGTGGTAGCCTCATTTTGAGTTGGTTCTCAAATATAGATGATGTACAGAACACAAAATATTTCCTATCATTCGAAGAAGAATAGGTTTTCTCCCTTTATGGGTTTCCTCATGAAAATCCATCTCTGTGTATATCATATGTGTGATTGATGGTTATTATTTATGTTGTTCATATCTTGTATAATCTTGATGGTCACTTGGTGAAGTTTAATTTTTTTTTTTGATAAACATAATATTGTTTAAGCACAGTAACAACTGATTCACCCCCCCCCTCTCAGTTGTCTTAGTAATTTCAACAACTGGTATCAGAGGAGGTTCCTTTTATTTAAAGGTAGATCTTTAATATTAAACATGACAAGTCATGAAGTGACTTCACCCAATAAGCCTCCTCTGTTTGATGGAAAAAATGTTTCCTTCTGGAAAGTTAGAATGAGAACATACATAATGGCCTTAGGTGTTGATGTTTGGGATGTAGTAGAAACTGGATATATATAACATGTTGTGCTAGCTTCTAAAGATGATAAGTTAGAATTTATATTCAATGCAAAGGCAATGAATGCAATATTTAATGGACTTGCTGAAGCTAAGTTTATAAAGGTGATGCATCTTGAATCTGCCAAAGCAATGTGGGATAAACTTATTGGCAATTATGACAGAAATGAGAAATTAAAAGATGCCAAACTTCAAACATATAGATTGAAATTTGAACAACTAAAGATGAATGAGGATGAAACAATTAGTAAGTATTTTTTAATATTTGAAGAGCTTGTAAATGCCATGAAGGGTCTTGGTGAGAAGATTGAAGATGCATTTTTAGTTCAGAAGATTTTAAGATCTTTGCTTGATAGATTTAATCCAAAAGTTTCTGCAATAGAAGAATTAAATGATCTTAAAAATCTGTCTATTGATCAAATCCTAGGAACTTTAAATTCATATGAAATGAGAATTAGAAAAGAAAAATCCATCACCAGAGAAGCAGATTTTAAAGAAGACAAGAATACTAATTCAGAATTAGATGATATTGAGGGAAAATTTATGAGAAGGTTAAAGAAAGGATTGGAAAAATATCAAAGAAAGTTGCCCTTCAAATGTTTTAACTGTGGTAAGATAGGTAATTTTCATATAAGTGTCCTCACAAGAAAAAGGACCAGAACTCTGATGATGAAAATAAATACAAATTTAAGAAATATAGTAAAAAGAAAAGTTTGTGTGCAAACAATGACAACTCCTCAGAAGACATAGATAGTGATTCATCCTGCGAAGACAAAGTAAATGATTTTATGCTTATGGATATGGGAGATATTGATGATGAACAAACATGAGGTGACATGGATGACGAAGAAGATGTGGTGGATATGGAAGGTGAATTAATCTGTGCTTTGGAAGAAATTGACAGACTTAGATTTAAGAAGAGAAAACAAAAAATGTTGTTGATGCAGTTTAAAATGAATGGTAAAAAACCTGATGAAGACTTTGCCTTGTTAAAAGTGGAGTTATAAGAGGCAAAGAAAATAGAGGAAATTTTGAAACAACAGTTATCAGAGAAGAAAACAGGGTGTGAATCCTTGGAAGAAGAGATAGTAAAAATGAGAAAAGAGATGGAGAAGTTTAAGGCATTATATCACCAAAATCTGTCAAGTATTAAAGTCTCAAAAGGATTAACCACCATTCTAAATCAACAAAGGAATCCAAATTTGAAAGACAGCTTGGGTTATGAAGAAGGATCAAGTAGTGATCAACCAAGTAACACATAATCCATCAAGTTTGTCAAATCTACAATCATTGACAATAACCACTCTGCAGAAACAGAGAAACATAATCAACCTCCAAGAAGGAATGAAAGAAAAAGTACCAGAACCGAATCTGTAGATCAAAGAAATAACAAAAACACATCTTCTAGTCAAACAAATAATCAACATGGAAGAAATCGACTCTCTCAAAGAAGACAACCATTTTCCAGGTACAAAGGATTTTTCTATGGATATTTTTTTTTTTTGTTCTAACTTTGGTCACAAAGCTGTAAATTGTTCTTTAAGATTTAGATATGAGAAATCAAGATACTCAAGGAATAATTATCTTCCACAACAAATATTGAGGTAACCAAGTAACAATCAACCACAAACTACAAATCATGTGAGGGTTGGGAAAAAGATGCAGGTTAATCATAACAACAATTATGAGCATAACAATCGTTATGATCTGTTATTCAGTGAACCATAATGTTACACCTACAATAATTATAGACATAAAGTTGTAGAATGTCGTTTAAGGAACCATAAGCTAGATTTGAATCCTGCTACTGAAAATTTCAAGGTTTGGAAGAAGAAAGAAGATGACCAGTGTGGATTAGTGTTATCAGCCCAAAGACAAAATAATCCCTGGTATATTTACAATGGATGTTCCAAACATATGACTGGAGACAAAAGTAAGTTTCTAAATCTAAGTGAAAGAAAATCAGGGAATGTAACTTTTGGAAATGATGCACTAGGAAAAAGAAAAGGTAAAGGAATGGTAAGTCTAAGTAATGGAAAAGGGAAAGCTCAAGATGTGTTGTTTGTAGATGGTCTAAAACATAATCTGCTTAGTTTCAGTAAAGTCTGTGACCGAGGATGTGAAGTTGTTTCTACTTCTAAAGATTGTAGAATAAAATCTGTGAATTCAGGACAACTGATTGCAAAAGGCATAAGAACATAAAACAATGTCTATGTGTTAAAAGAAGAAAAATAATAATGTCATTTAAGAAAGCAAGATGAAAGTTGGCTATGGCATAGGAGACTTGGACACCTAAATTTTGATCATATAATCAAACTTAGAACTAGTGGGGCGGTAAAATATATTCCAAATATATCAAAGCCATATGATTCTATTTGTAAACCTTGCCAAATAGGAAAGCTTACTCAAACACAGTTTAAATATAAGAAATTTCCTTCTATAGAAAAACATCTTCAGTTAGTACATATGGATTTATGTGGACCATCAAGGAAGGAAGGTACATGAAAAGAAAACTATTTCATGTTAATTATTGATGATTATTCTAGACTAACATGGGTTGCCTTTCTGAAGGAAAGTCTGAAGCATTCAAAAAATTCAAATTGTTTAAGGATCTGACTGAGAATCAAATAGGAAAATGATTGAAGGCGGTAAGGTATGATAGAGGAGGAGAGTTTAGTTCATGGAACTTCAAAGAGTTCTGTGATAAACATGGAATCAAAAGATAGTACACTATTCCAAGGACTCCACAACAAAATAGAGTAGTTGAGAGGCAGAATAGATCAGTTCAACAAATGGAAAGATCAATGATGAATGAATGGAATATTCTTAGACATATTGGGTAGAATCAATTCATAAAGTTGTACATATTCTTAACAAATCTCATCTTAGGCCACACAGTGACAAGACTCCTTATGAACTATGGTTTGGAAGACCTACCTCCATCAAGCATTTTAAAGTCTTTGGGAGTAAGTGTTATATCAATAATAATGATGAAAATCTTGGAAAATATGATGACAGGGCTGATGAAGGTATCTTCTTAGGTTATCTTGAAAACAGTAAAGGATATAGATGCTATAATAATAGGCTACATAAATTGGTTGATGGTATCGACATAAAAGTTGATGAAGAAATCCCGATACAAAATGTAAGCAGTGGTGAATAAACTACAGAAGATATAGTTGAAGTTGAAGATGAATAGGTCCAAGGATAGGAAAGAGAAGACTCTGAATTAGATGAAGATACAAATACTTAGGCAGACTCAACTAAATAGATAGAAACAAAACCACCTCTCAGAATTGTTAGAAAGAATCATCCTGAAAATCAGATAATTAGAGATATGAATAAAGGAGTTCAGACAAGAAGGAAATTGATTAAAGACTCAGAACAATATCATATTTCTTTCCTATCTATGATTGAACCTAAGTATTTTGATGAAGCAAGTAAGCATGATGATTGGATTAGAGCTATGAATGAAGATCTTGATCAGATTGAGAAGAAAAACACTTGGGAGCTTGTTCCTAGACCTAAAGATAAGAATGTAATATGCTCCAAATGGGTATTCAAGAATAAACTAAATGAAAAAGGAAAAATTGTTAGGAATAAAGCCATATCGGTCTGTAAAGGGTATGCACAAGTTGAAGGACAATATTTTGATGAGACATTTTCTCCAGTGGCAAGATTGGAAGCCATCAAGATGTTTCTTGCATATTCATGTCATAAGAACTTTAAAGTATATCAAATGGATGTTAAGTCAACATTTCTCAATGGAGATATAGAAGAAGAAGTATATATGGAGCAACCTAAAGGATTTTCACTGACATATAATCTTGACTATGTCCACAAGTTGAAGAAAGCTTTATATGGACTGAAGCAAGCACCACGAGCTTGGTATTATAGATTAGATAAATTTTTACAAGACAAAGGATTCAAGAAAGGTATTGTTGACATCAATCTATATATTAAGTATGAAGGTGATGATTTATTAGTTGTTTTGGTTTATGTAGATGACATTATTTTTTGTTGTACTAATGAATTTTATGTTCAGTGGTTTTCTAATTCTATGGAAACAGAGTTTGAGATGTCCATGATAAAATAACTATCATATTTTTTTGGTTTAAAAGTAATTCAGAGTTCTACAGGAATATTTATCTCTCAAGAAAAATATTTGAAAGAGATGTTGAAAAAGTTCCAGATGGAAGATTCCTCTCGTGTTAGTACACCTATGGTAGTTGGTTGCAAGCTCAGTAAAGATTATATTTCACCTGATGTTGATCAAAGCACATATCGATCAATGATATGTAGTCTTCTGTACATCACAACATCTTGTCCTGATATATTGCAAGATGCTGGAATGGTAGGTCATTATCAATATGCTCCCAAACAAATTCATTTAGTAGTTGTTTAAAGGATATTCAAATACTTGAAGGGCACAATGACTTATGGTCTGTGGTATCCTAAAACTTAGAATTTTCAGTTAGCTTCTTATTTAGATGTTGATTGGGAAAATTGTGTGTATGAGAGAAAGAGCACCAGTGGAGGTGCATTCTTCCTGGTTGACTCATTAGTAGCATGGCTTAGTAAGAAATAGGGATCTATTTCTTTATGAACTACATAGGCAAAGTACATTGTTGCTGGTACTTGCTGCACTCAGTTATTATGGATGATACAAACTCTTGCAGATTTGAAGATAACTTATATTGATCCCATTCCAATTCACTATGATAACACCAGTGCCATTTGTGTCTCTAAGAATATTGTACTTCATTCAAAGACTAAGCATATACCAATCAAATACCATTTTCTCAGAAAACATGTTACAAACAGAGTTGTTCAGTTGAATTATTTTCCTTCCATAGAACAAATAGTCGATACCTTTACTAAACCATTAGCAGTGACACCATTTAAATATCTTCTTCATAAGTTGGGGGTCATATCTTATTTCATTTAATCTATTCACCTTGTTAGGGGGAGTACTTATTGAATATTTGTTCTATTTTTGATGATCTTTTCCCTCATTCTTTCTTTCATATTCGAAAAGTATTGTCACAGCTGAAGGGGAGAGTGTGTTCTTTGACATTGATATCAAAGGGGGAGAAAATTTGTGGTTAATTGTTTGGATGCGTTAATTGTCTGGATGCTA
>JASDQU010242858.1:32218-43499 GCA_032191745.1 Picea mariana
TATAATCTAGTGTAGTGTAGGCCGTGATTGAGCTATAATTGCACCTAATGGTTAGGGTTATATTAGGGTTAGGGCTCGGAAGTGATAATAATAATTACTCCAAATGGTTATTAGGATTAGGGTTAGGGATAGATTAGGATCAGTGTTAGGGTCATTTTTATTAAGATATATTTTATAATAAAAAAAAATAATTTAAATTTAATTTAAATATTAATAATAAAATCAATTCAAAGAATAATTGTAATAAAAATATATTTTATATAATAATTGCAATAAAATAACAAGAAGAAAAAGATAATTTAAATTCAATTTAAACAATAATTTCAAATTCAATTCAAATAATAAAAATATAATTTAAATAATAATTTTAAATTCAATTTAAATAATAATTTCAAATTCAATTTAAATAATAATTCCAAATTCAATTCAAATAATAATTACAAAAAATAATTTAAATTCAATTTAAATATTTATTAATAAAATAATAGGAAAAAATCATATTTTTTGCTTTTTAGATTATATAAGTATTTGTTAATTGAATAATAGTAATAAACCATAATTTTATAATTAACTATATATTATGACTAAAAATATAACTATATATTGTATAACTAAAAATATAATTGGTATGGTTATAGATGACCATACAACTTGTTTATTTTAATGGTTTGAGACCATGGTTTTACACTCTCGTGGTATTCATTCTTTTAAGTATATGGATTTTAATGAAATTTTTCTATGGTTGGGAAACTTGCTTTGTTAATTCTGCGAGGTAACAAATAAAATCAATGAAAATAATATAAAAATTAGATATGGATGTATAATGGTCATAGTTTGTATCATGGTGCAATGTATACACTCTAATATCCATGTGTGGTGTGATTAAATGTTCTTATAACAATAATAAATTATCATCTACAAATTTCAAGCTGATTTTCTATCAATGTCTTTAAAATTACTATAAATCGTCACCTACAAAGTATAAAACAAGTTGAATTCCTATAAATGTTCTTACACAAAATATAAATCATATGTAACATTCAAATCAAGCATATTTGTTATCAATGTCCTTATAATAAGTATAAATCATCATCTACAAAGTTCAATATGATTTGTTATCAATGTTCTTATAAAAATTATGTACAAGATGTACATATTGAGTGGGTCTAATGGTTAAGAACATGTGTTTCCACCTATGAGGTCACAAGTTCAAATCGACAGGGTGGTAGGGTATATACACCTCCAGAGACTTTAGCAGTCAAATCGCTACACGAAGGGGGTCCCTTGTCCCACAAGCAAGGGGGTCTCATACACCAATTTGGTGTTTGGGTTGTTCATGAACTTAAAATTAGATTATCATTATTATTATTTATTAAATAATTTTCTATCAATGTCCTTAGAGAAGGTATAAATCAAGTAGATTTACAATCAATGTCCTTAGAATAAGTATAATTCATCAGCTATAAAGTTCAAGATGATTTGATATAAATTTCTTTAGAATAAGTAAGAATCATAATTGTAAAGTTCAATATGATTTGATATTGATCTCCTTAGAACAAGTACGATTCTAAATTTTCTTCTATGTAATACATCATATCAGTTCAAAGTTCCCATCTTTTTACAAAAGGAAACACTTTGTTAGATTATTTTTTTAAAGCTTGGCCAAAACTTCCACTTCGTGATGTTTCAAACACAAACCAAACTTGTCATGTGACGAACATAACTTGACATTGCAATTTGAAAAACAAAATGAGACGTTGCAACATGTTGAGCATAGTAATGTCGCAATGTGATGAACATAGTAACTCTGAAATCTAACAAACAATGCAACCTTGAAATGTGACAAACATAGTCATTTCATCACAATGTGAAGAGCATATCCATGTCTTCATAATGTGATGAACATAGTAACATCACAATCTAACGAAAAAGTATAACGTCGCAATCTGACGAGAATAACACTTTTGTGAGAATGTGATGAGCATATCCTTGTCCTCACAATGTGTCAAACATATCCTCATGTTGCAATTTGATTCAAATACACTAATGTCACAATGTGACAAGCATTTCCAAACATCACATGTGATGAACATATCCCATTGTCGCAACGTGATGTACACACATTTTTGTAATATGTTGATCACAAACCAACCTTTTCACGTCATGAACATAACTTTTCATTGCAATTTGATGAACAAAATCAGACGTTGCAATCTGACGAACATACTAACATTGCAATGTGACAAATATAGTATTGTCGAAATGTGATGAAGATGGTAACATCACAATTTGACAAACAATGCAATGCTGCAATGTGATGAACATATCCATGTCATCAGAATGTGATGAGCATATCCATGTCGTCACAATGTGATGAACATAGTAACATCACAATCTCACGAATAGTGTAATGTTACAATCTGACAAACATTGCATCATTGTCACAATGTCACGGGCATATCCATGTCCTCACAATGTGTTAAACATATCCTCACGTTGAAATGTGACAGAAATATACTGATGTCATAATGTGACAAACATATCCCATTGTCACATGTGATGTATACACCCAATGTCACAACGTGTCAAACATATCTTAACATTACAATGAGACAAAAATTTCTCGATGTTGCATTGTGAGGAACATAACCCACTATTGAAATGTAACATAAATATTTCAACGCCATAAGGTCACAAACAAAAACCCTATGTCGCAATGTCATGACCATAACGTTACGATGACATGTGACGAAAAAAACCTGATGTCGCAATGTGACGAACGAAACCTGATCAACATTGGAATGTGATAGTGCCATAGTAAACTATGGTTAAACATAATAAACATGACCCACCATATAAACTCCACATGGTCTATGAAGGCCAACCATAGGCATGATCAATCATAGTCATCCCTGGTTAACCATGGTCAACCATGGTTGTGGTCAACCATAGTCAACCATGGTGATGGTCAACCATGATCAACAATACTCAACTTTGGTCCACATAAATCTCAACCATATTTAAACATAGTATGGAAAAGCATAGTTAAGCATGTTCAAAGTCAACCATAGTAGACCATACTCTTGGTCATGATCAACAAGAGCTAACCATAGTTAAGGTAATGGTCAACCATAATCATGTAGTTAAGGTTAAACATGGTGAATGTCATGGTCATGTTCTATGACAGTCAACCATGGTCATGGTCAACTATAGTCACAATCATAGTCAACCATAGAGTCATGGTCTACCATAGTCAACCATAGTCTATCAGAGTCAACCATGGTCATGGTCGACATGGTCATCCATGGTCTTGGTCGACATGGTCATCAATGGTCAAACATTTCGTAAACATTTCATTATTATTTACATTGATATTTTAATTTAGAAATCTATTAATCCTCTTCATGCATGGTCATGGTCAACTATAGTCAACCATAGTCAAAGTTAGAGTCAACTATAGTCTTGGTTAAGATCAATCATGATGAATATCAGCCATATTCATGGTAAATAATGTTCATGGCCACTCATGGTCAACTATGGACAACCACTATCAAGCATGCTCAACCACAATCAACCTTAGTGAAGGTCATGCTTAATATCCTTTAAAAATACTACATTATTACTTTATTAATGTATTATTGCTTTGTTAATATATTAAAATATCATTATTTTATTTATGTACAAATAATTTATTAATGCATTAATACTTTAATGTATTCATGTAAAAATGTATTATTAATGTATTTTTACTTTAGTGATGTACTATTAATACTTTAATAATGTATTATTGTTATAAATGGTTGATGTATTACTATTTAACAATGTATTAATTAATTATGTTGAGCCGTTAACCCACAAAGATGTGGTAAAACCCTCAAAACATTGACGGGACAATGGCAAATCATTCTATTATCAAAGAACGAGGAGATTACAACTAGCAATAGGCAACCTGACAACCCAGGAGAGGGATTGAAGACCCTACTCACCAAATGCCTCTCAGGCATTCATATATATACAACCCCTCTTTTAGTTACAAAAAACTGAATGCATTTAATGTTGCCACTATTCTTGTCAATTTGTTTGAACAAGATATTGTTGGAAAAACTATCGTGAACCAACTAGACCAATTTGATCTATTAGTTGTCACTTCCCAACAAATTAATATGTTACATTAATACATTACCCAATGCATTAATGTATTAACATTTTAATTAAGATATTACATTAATATTGTATAAATACTTTAATATTAGATTAATATTAATATTATATTAATATTGTATAAATGTATTAACTAATTGATACATTACATTATTAATGTATCAATTAATATAGATTAATTTAAATTAATACATTAATTAATACATTATATTAATGTAATAAAGTATTATTACTTTATGAATGTATTATTTTATTAGTGTTTTCATACTTTATTAATGTTTTAATAATTTAAAAATGTATTTATTAAAATTGTATTAATGTATTAATTAATTAAATTAATACATTATAATATACATTAATGTACTAATAGTTTAATAAGTTACACTATACATTAATGTATTAATAGTTTAATTTATATATTAAATTAATCTAATATTGTATTGTTAATGTATTAATACTTTAATAATGTTTTACTAAATACATTAAGATTAAAATCAATATACTACTATTTTTTTAATGTATTATTAATTTATTACTTTATTAGTGTACTAATACTTTATTAATGTAGTAATACTTTAGTACTATATTTAATAATGTATTTATTGTATTTATTGATGTATTTAATATATTAGTAATGTATTTAATACATTTAGGACATGTGTAAGTACTAGGCTAAAGATTCTAGGAAATGATGATTTTTTCTGGGGATTTTTACCCGAAATTCGGTGAAAAAATGTTGGATTGGTGGATTTGAATGATTATTTATGTATAATCCGAGTAATTGTTGGATTCGTGGATTTGAATGATTATTTTTGTATACTCAGAGTGCCTTAGCAGTTTTTCTGCATCTAGAAATGGATTTTGAACAACAAAAAAAAATAATTCGTGTAAATTTATATAGCAAGATTCCGATGAAAAAAATCATTTCGTAAAACAACTAGCCAATGACCATGTATAAAGCTAAGTTGAAAAAACCTGAAAGCTTCCACAAATTATTGGTCACGTGCATGTCAGAAAAGTGAGGAACGAAGCCAACACCACAAGTTTTGTTCGACCCGTGATAGGCACCATCGCCCCAAGCAACCGATTTGTTAATTTCCAAAGCACGACCCAAATGCGGCCCTTTATAGGGCATCATCACACCAAGAAACATATTTGTTAATTTCCAAAACATGACCCAAATAAGATTGTGGTTCGTTGTGTACGATATTATAACAGTTCAGAAGACCCAAATCTTACGAAATTTTGATTGTAGGTAACTACTTATCTTCAAATATGGCTAGCCAAATCTGCAAATCACCAAGATCGGAAGCACTTTTAGAGACTTCAAGACTGGTAGTGTAAAGCAATCAGAAAGTGTATCCTTAGCCCAAAAATGATCGAGGCTCAATTGCCTCATAATTTCCAAACAAACCTGTCGACAGTAAGAATAGTCCAAGAATTATGAGGCTCAATTGCCTCATAATTTGTAGCAATGCTTGTTGCAAAGTTGTAACCGGTGCCTCGTCAATGCTTTCCCTTTCAGAGCTCACCAAAAGAACAAGATTCCTTTTAGCCGACCCTTAATATTCTAAAGTTGTTTGTACCACCAGAGAATTGGATGTTCTCCCAAAACCTGTAACACTTGATAGCCTAATTTTGTCAAATATGCACCCCCACCATTGTTAAATGTTCATACAAATTCGTCGTCCAGATCCAAAATGAAAACATGGGATTTACACAATTCAATCGTATAGCCATCTAAGAGCATATTCCACCTCCACTCAAAAGGTATATCAATAGCCTAGAACCACCCTTGATACCCTACATTTGTATTAGTAGCATCTTGGAGTTTAGAAGGAGGCGAAGAGGTAGGTGGAAAGTCACACGACAAGGATTCCATAGAAAAACCAGGGAAGAATATTTTTCTTGCATCATAGTTTTTTTATATTTATTTAATTTTTGAGAAAGAGATTTTTGAAATATTAAGATGTAATATAGATATTTTATTCTACCCTTTCCTTATTTAAACTAATAACTTTTAAGGAAGAAACACATATTTTTAACCATTAAACCCACTAAGATTGTATTGATAATATTTAAAAATAATATTAATCTATCAAAAATTATATATTAAAGTTGGCAACAATATTGAATGTTTTAAATGATAACATTAAAAAAATTGTTTTTTATTTTATTTCTTGTGACATTTGGAGTGCACTTTTGTAGTTTTTAATTTTATTTAAAAAAATAAAAAAATAGATATAAAAGTTCCCATTAATTTTAAAAATGTAGAATACTATAAAGTAATTTCTTTTAACAATAATAAATAATAGTAAAAGATAAATTTAACGTAACAAAAGATGATGAATAATTTCATTGTGGAAAAGTTAAATTATTTAACTTAGCAAAAGATGAATAATTTTAAATGATGATATTTAAAGAATTTTTTTTTTTTTAACAATAAAAAAGAAGTGTTGTATGGCAGCGTAGTCCTTGCCAGGTTGGAGTGGGAATAAATGCACTGCTACGGCGGGACCGAGTAGAGACACATGGGAAGCAGCTTGAAGTACAGGTGGTATCCATGCAGAGGATGACTTGTAGCAACTTGTCACAGGTCAGCTATAAGAATTTTTTCTTGTAGATGACCCCCAAGGTTAATATCAAACGAAAAAGTTATTTCCTAGGGTGTTGTTATCGGGATAATTGTTAAGTGTGGACACAAATCAATCCCCCTAGCTTCACTACGAAAATAGAACAAAACAAGACAGTACACTACTTTTTCCTTAGATTTCAATTATCAAATGAGAAATGGATCTAGAACATACCTTTTAAATATCGAAGATCTTACTTCGCCAATGCAATCCAAGCTTTGTTACAAGGCCTATGGAGAAATATCTGCAAAAGAACACAAGACAATAAAGACAAGAATAACAGAGCCTACTTGATATGGAACTATGTATGTGATCAAGGAATCATACAATATGGACAAAAAATATTCATATATGAAAGAAAAGTCCATTTGTATTAAATAATAGAAAGAGAGATTACAACCAAAGCCTTGATGTCGTAAGGTCCCTTCCAACTGTTCCTTTCTTCCCACACACTTATGATCCACAGATTTTGTGACTATAGATATGAAAGTCACTCACAATCTATCTTGACAAAGCAAATCTCAAAGCTACTCTAACCAAGCTAACAATCTAAAGCCAAATTTCCAATCTCAATCCAATCTAACTTTTTCCATGAGAGATCCTCTCCTTTTATAAGTTGAAGAGGATAAGGTGATGAAGTTAGGATGATCCCACTAAATCAAAAAAGTGATTAAGATCCAAACCAATCGGAGGCCACCTCACCATAGAATCTTTTCCTTCTAGAAGTATTGAGAAGATGCTTGTTTTTCCCACGTACAAAAATCATCACACACTAAGTATAGTGTAGCCTGCGGAGACGTCGCAGTCTAGATTTAGAGCAGTGGGAAACGATCAGGCATCGTCACACCCTATATATAGTGCATCCTGCAACAACCTTCCTTAATAGGGTTTTTACAAAGGAAAATACAATTTCTTCTTTCGGGCAAAGTTCTTCTCCTTTCTTTCTTCAGGGATTTGGGCGACCGATCCTTGTAAAGACAAAGGATAGGTTTACATCATTAAAAGTCATAGGGATGACAAAAATAATGTGTAATAGAGATCCCCCCAAAGTATGAAATTAGAACAGAGTGATAGCTGGAATGCTTTGTCGAGTGTGTGTAGGGAACAAGGAACACGCCGGTCAGAAACCTGTAAACAAACATGGAAATACAATGAAATAATATATCATCACTGAGGTAGGCATTCCCATACTCAGAATACAAATGAATCATATCATAAATGTCGACATGCAAATATCCATGTCAGGTAAGACAGATCATGGCCACCAAACATATACTGTGGACCCATGCCATTATGACTCAAATATAAACATATCCACCAAAAANCAAATTTGAACATAGCCAAGAGACATACACTTTGGATCTATGAAACAATACAATCTGAATATACTCCAATGCAACTTGAATCTATTAGAAAACATTCAAGGTCTTCATCTCCACCACTCTATAGTACGAATCTAACCATGTGAATACATGTGTTGAAGTCAAACATTGTAAAAACCACTTGATTACCGATCATTAGTGTATATCGTTAACAAGTGTGAGGGAAATCACCATTAATGTCAATGAATCCCAAGGTACTCTAGTATAATACAAGAAATGTGAATTAATGAGTTGAAGTCGAACACTCGGTGGAATATCCCAAATAGGGGTCAATAATGAAAACCCACTATCGAAAGTGATGAAACCTGCCATTTTGGCATGCAAGTTCTAAGGTACCAATTAGTTTGTAAGTCTATTTTCTAGATAATGAGTTGAAGTCGACAGGAAAAGACTCGTCAGAGGAAAGCCTTAATGTATCCCCCATGAATGACAAAAAATGGGTAAAAATATTTGAGGTAGATCAAAGTAACAAGTGATTTAGGACTGACTCGGGGATGCCCGATGCAATATAAGTCTTAAGGATTGCATAAATGGCTGACTTGATAGAAGGATTCCCGGGTTGAATGTTTATTTGAACATATTGATGACACAACAATTGTCTTGGAAACACTGACTCAACAACAGAGATCACAGACCAATTTGTAATCTTATAAAGGAGTATGAGCAAGATACAAGAGGATTTTCCAAACCTAGAATCAAAGTGAGTGAAACAGTGTCATGTTCAAAGGTGACTCTTCCATAGAATACATGTTTAGATACATTTCTTTCACAATTTCCCCCCCACCATTTCTGGTGAGTACCTAATTATTTTTATGCAAGCTTGAGGAGGATAACATAGCCTTTTAATGTAAGCTCATTCTTCGGATGATTCCCTCGGAGTATATTTAACAAACCCTAGGAAGGAGTGGTTCGATCCCATATAGGCCTTTCGATGTTTGTTTTACGAGTCCAAAGAAGGAAAACTCAGGGGTTTTTCATGTTTAGAGAGTTTGAAAAACACTTAAAGGAAACTCCACAATGTCCTTTTTCATAAAGAAGTATGATGAGACTAGAAAAGAGATAATCTACCACTCAACATAAATTTTCTTCAAATACTTTAAAGAGCGTGAAAAGAACAAGATCACTTGGCAATATTTTCATGTTTAGGGAGTTTGAACAAAGCTTAAAGGGAACTCTAGGGGGTTCATTTTTCGTATAACCTTTACGAGTCCGAAAAAGTGATAAAATTTTACTCGGTTACATTCTCATGTATTTACGAGCACGAGAAAGAACAAAGACTAATCTCGAGATTGTTTTCATTTTTGTGCAAGCTTAAAACAAAACAAAACTATGCTTGGGATAGATTTTGTTTTTTAACAAGCTTAAAACTAAACCAAACTATGCTTGGACAAGGTTTCATTTTTAAACAAGCTCGAACTAGAGGAAACTATGCTTGAGGTAGGTGGTTCCATTTTTACACAAGCTTGAACCAGAGAAAACTTTGCTTGAGACTTCCCAACGCATTATCCAAGGATGGTTGGTACTTAGCCCCCATCTTAAGAAGCTAGAAGTTTAACTTCAACATGAAGTCTAGAGGTTGTAAGCAGATGCCCCCCAATCTTCGTTTCATCCAACTACAAAGGTGAATCAAATGAAGCTTCAAATACTATACATAACGAAGTAGTTGAATCAATCGAAGAGGGAGGAAAATCTATTTCATTTTCTAACGAGATTGCCACAAAGAATAAAGACTATGCTCGAGAATCCATGTTCAATCCCCACACCTCTGTTTCATATTTTAACAAGATTGACACAGAAACAGGACCTATGCTCATAAACTATGTTTCATTTTTTAACGAGGTTTCCACAGAGACCCAAAAAACTTTCCTCAGAACTGGTTTCATTTTTTAACCAGATTAAAATCAGAAAACCATGCTCAAAGTTGGTTTCATTTTTCAATGAGTTTTAAATCATAAAACCATGCTCAATTCTCTTCTTTATCATGGCTTCCAAGAGGATAATGCTCTGGAAAGACACCATGTCAAGGGAAAAAACTCATTCATGGATTCCAATAGATCTTCACTGGATGGAATAACAACACTCTGGAAGGACACAATGTTGAGGGTCGCGACATGGGTAAAGAGATCAAGCTCTAAAGACCCTATCGAAGAGATAACCGTGTCTACTACTGGTTCTAGGTCATCATAGGCTAATCTTATGATGTGAATCTCATCGTCATCGGTAGCTAGAGGCATGGGAGACAATGCCACATAATTGACCTGTGGAAGGGGGGGTATCGTATGCATATACAAACTATTTAGGGAGGTCATTGAGTGGATGGTCAAGTCAGGGCCAACAAATGAAAGTGGATCAATAGTCACAACTCTTCCATCGTGAGGGAAATATATCACATGAGAAAGAGTAGACACTATAGCTTTCATGGCATAGACATAATCTTGTAGAAGGAGTAAATCAAAATGCAAGGGGTCTTGGACTACCATGACATCAATAAAGACTGTTTTCTGTCCCAAAGTGACATAAAACTAAGGAAGGATCGCTAAAGGTTGACTATTTCTTCTGTTAAAAGCTAACATATTCTTCATAACTAACACAAGATAGGGATATCCTAAAGCTTGCAAAGCAATAGAGGACAAAATACTAAAGGATGGACCTTCATCTATCAATGTTTGAGGAACGTCCCGACCACAAACCTGTATTGTAATCTTGAAAGGAATGTGGGAGGGAAGAAGAGGTCTAGTTAGCACACCCCAATAAAAAAGGATGGCCTCATTACTTGGAGAGGGTTCCATGGGAGAAGGAGGAATGACCCCTAGCAGGGTAGATTCTGTATCAATGAGAAAAACATGAGCAACATCAGGTTTACTCTCTAGTGGGAGAGTAGGATCGACTGATAATTACATCAAATCAACCACTTGGGTTTCATTCTCCAAAGGGAGAATAGGGTCGACAGGTGGATAAGTGGGGTAGATTGGGGGAGAGAAATATGGATTGGGAGAGGGAGGGAGAGGGATATAGTGAGTGAGAGGAGGATGGGTATATGTAAGAGAGAGAGTGGGGGGATGGAGAGGGAGATAATATGAGGGAGGGAGAGAGAGATACATCAAG
>JASDQU010242858.1:50546-61660 GCA_032191745.1 Picea mariana
AAATTATTCTTTTTGGGAAATTTTAAATTTTTTTTCATTCTTTTTTAGTTTTTGTTTTTATTCACCATTTTTGAATGTTTTTTTTTTCCAAATTTAGGTTTTGAATATATATTTTTAAATGTATTGTTTTCATGGCATTATATATTATGTTGTGTTTGGAGTGATAAAATAAGATTTAAAAAGTAAGCATTTAAGAGTTGATTTGATGGTTTTTTTTGCAGTAACGATGATTTTGCTTATCACTTTTAAAAAAATCTCACTTTAATACCCCAAATTTAAAATGGGTGCTACTGGTAGCCGTTCATTTCAATTTGATGGTTGATTTTGTGGTTTTGGTTTTAATGGTACCGATTGCTAAAAATACGATTTCAAAATATCTATAAATTTAACGTTTTGAAAAAAAAAAAAAATTCTATAACATCAATTTTTTTAATTTAAGTGTCGATTTGAAGGTTTTTTTGTGCTACTGTATGAGTTTTGAAGGCCATGTTTGAAAAATGTTGTAATTTTTACCCATTTGAAAAAATGGTGCTACTGGTAGCACCATTTTTTGATTTGGTGTTGATTTTCATGTTTTTTTTGGAAAAATATGGGTTTTTTGGGCCAGAGTTCTCGTTTTGAGGTCAAAGTTCTCATTAAGTTGGTAACTATGTCGGCGAGTCCTTTAGAAACTAAGTAAGTTGAAAACTCAGGGATAACCAGTGCAAGTGTGCACATAGAACGCAAGTGTGCGTCAAGGTGAAGTCAAAGTCCATTGAAGAAAGCTCAGAAGGGATAGAGCTTTCCAGAAGTGTAGACGAGGTCCAAGAGATGAACCCGTAGGAGGAACAAAGCGCGAGGCATTTGGATACTTACAAATTCTTCTAATTCAAAGGAAGTCAGAAGCTCGGGAGGGAGATCGATAGTGGTCGTTGGATCATCGATTCAGAGGACCAACAACCATCTGATAAAATCAAGGTGTGTTAGCCTTAGAGTTTCGCACATGCAAGAGAGGGGACTTGCCAAAGTTATGAAGTCCCAAAGTAATTTGGGACCATTCGATCGTCCGAAGTAAATATCAATCGTCCGATCATCCGAAGGAAATCTCAAGTGTCGGATTGTCTAAAGTAGATTTGAACCGTCATATCTGAAGAACAGGTGGCACAAATCTGTGGATCTTGGATAAAGACCTGAAGTAAATGTCAATCATTCGATCTAGAGGGCAGGTGACATAAATATGTGGGCTCCAAGTAAAGACACGAAGTAAATATCAGTTGTCCGATTCAGGAGAATTAGATCTGAATCATTGGTTTGGAAGAGGCAGATCTCATCCGTTAGTCATGAAGCACCATCAAGATCATAAGATCGATGGTCACACTCTATTGCAGGGCTAGAAAGTGCACGAACATTAAAATTTTGAAGGTGGGACGCAATCGAAACTATGGTATCGGTGAAGAGGTACGTGGAAACTGGAGGTAAATTGCGAGGAGAAAAGTGATTGATCCCTAACCACTCTTGTATGCTCCCACAATCATTCTTTTATGCAAGGACATAGCCCGAGGTCACATGCAACACGGGGCTAACGTGAAGAGAGCTCGCGCCTGAAACCTGAGAGTTAAGTCACGGGTGCCATAGAACCTGCAATAGAGGACCAAAAGGACCTGTGGTAGTTTGTAAGTGAGACCATGAAGGTCTCAGAGAGCCAATTCAGCTTGGGGTTGAATATCTTTGACCGGGAGGTCGCATAACCCTTAGGAGAGAAAGGGGGGTTTCATCAAAAATACTTTGAGATGTCAAACCAAATGAATCTTACCCAAACATACCTCATGTGGAGTCATGTCGACTAGCATCGACGAGGGAGACATATTCAACAGATATTTTGTAGTGGTGACTACCTCCACCCGTAATTATTGTGCGAGCCCAACACCACTGAGCATGCTCCTTGACTTGTCCATTAATGTTATGTTCATTCACTCGAAAAATCCATTTTTTTGTGGGGTATATGGTGTGGTATTTTGGCATGTTATTCCACACTACTTGTGGTATTGTAGAACTAATCAAATTCTTTTCCACAGAATTCACCATTGTTGTCATTCCTCAACACCTTAATCTTCTTATCTTTCTGGTTTTCTACAAGAGATTTAAACTCTTTGAATTTCTTGAAAACCTCTTATTTATTCCTCAGGAAATATATCCATGTCTTCTTGGAAAAATTATCTATGAAGGAGACATAATACATGGATCCATCAAATGAAAGGACTGTAATAGTTCCAAACACATCACTATGAACCAACTCTAGAATCCCATTTTCCCTTGTCAGTCTAGATGGGAACCTCACCCAAATTTGTTTTCCATATATACAATGTTCACAAAAGTCAACTTCTAAATTACATGTAGGAAAGTCTTCGACTATCCCTTTGTGATGCATAGATCGAAGTCCTTTCTCTCCAATGTGTCCCGTCTTCTTGTGCCATAGCATGGTTGGGTCGATTTTATGATGACTTGTTGAGTTGGTTTGGATCGACTCATCCTGAGTCTAGTCGAATTCATGAACAATGATGTTTTTAAATCTAGTCGAGTTGACATTCCCTAGTAACATGTATAGGGTTCCAATCTAGAATCATTTCATTAAAACCATCACACCTCTAACCATATTGAACGAATCCTTCTGAAATAGAGTGTGCACTCCTGCATCACTCATCTTGTTGATAGATATCAGGTTTCTTTCCAAAACTGGGATGTGTAGCACACCTGGAAGGGTTCTAATGCTCCCATCCTGTAGTATCAGTCAATCTCTTCCCCAACCGACAATTTTGGTTGTCGATTCATCCCCCAAGAACACTTCATCTCCTTCATATTGTTCATATTCACAGAACCTTTCTATATGTGGTGTCATATGATACAATGCTCCTAATTTTATCAATCAAACATCTTGATCCTACTATGTACTGGTCGACATGAGGTACACATCACCTCCCTTATCTGGAGTCGTCTTTCTCTCAATCGACTACTTCTTGTCGGATCCTATAGTGAATTTCATTTCCTTCGACTTGATTCCTTTTTGAAATTCCCATCTTTACCGCATTTCCAACATCTTCTCATCGACTGAACAAGGGATTTAAATCTACCCTTTGTATTAGAATTTCTACCAAAGAATTTTCTTTTATTTCTGTCAACCGATCAACCTCTTGTCACTAAAGCATCTTTGGTCGATATTTCCATGTTCTTTCTTCTCATTTCCTCTGATAATAGATATGCAACCATGTCTTCTAGTGCTAATGTGGTTGTATTACTCCCTATGTCCATGACTAAGCTATCTCAAGAGTCTGGAAAATAACATAATCAACTAATAAATTTCTCCTCCTCAGTGATTTTAATATCCACATAAGATAATTGGCTTATAATGGTATTAAATGCATTTAAATGATTAGTCCCTGAACTACCATCACTCACCCTTAGAAGATATACTTTATTTCTGAGAAACAAATTATTTAATAGATATTTCGACTGGTACAAGCTTCCCAACTTGTCCTATAGTTTCTTGGCTGAATCTTCACATGAGACATTCAACAATACCCAATCTGCAAGACAAAATCAAATCGTACTCCTTTCTCTTCTCTCGAGTTTCTCCCATCCTTCTGTAAACATACCTCTTAGCATGGTACCTGGATAAAATTCTATCCATTTTTCTCGATCTATAAGGAGATATTCGATTTTAATCTTCCAAAGCTCAAAATTTTGGCCATTGAATTTTTCTATCTCTATTCTCGAGTTGCTCGCCATTCTTTAACATAATTTTTTAAATATTTATAACTTATGTCTCTTATTGAACCTAAGTTTTAGCTTAGATCCAAGGTTGTTAAGTCAAGCTATAATTCCACATGTTAGGAAATGAGACACACTTCCATGCTAAACCTAGAAGAAGAGAGGAAGAAATATTTAATCAAGAAAGTAAATGAAACAAAAAACAAATAGTACACAAATATTTTACCGTGGAAACCCAAACCGGGAAAACCAACATTCCTTGAGCGTTTTTCTCTCTTGTTGTCTTATTCATTCAGAATAAAAGGTTACATGTCTAAACTTGTTCCACAACTAAGACACAATCGACATCATACCCTCTTGCTTACAAAAGAACAACCCTGTAGCCAATTTGTCTTACATCTACATGACCAACAACCTCTACAATTATAGACTCTTGGAGATTAGCCATTCATCATCTAAAGAATCAAGTTTATCGTTTACAGCCTTAAAACACACCTTCTTTATAGGATTTACAGTAGGAAAAAACCTAAATAAAAGGCACCTAAAAATAGTTTTATATCTACGTATATCATTGTCTACAAATCCCACAAATATTGGGATTTTGTTATATTTCAAATAGAAAGTCGAATTACCAGTCGATTACCATTCGACTTTCATTCGAACTTCATTCGGTTACCACTTTCTTTCTATCAACCTCTTTTCAGTTAACCTCTTCGACTTTCTATTGATGTCTTTACCATGTCGAACCACCTCAACCTTCGACTTTGACTTTACCCATTCAAGTCACCTCTACCTTAGACTCTCTATCAATATACCTTGACTTCGAGTGGAAGTCGATCCACCTCGACTTTCACTGCAAATAATATAACAAACCAACAATTTCCAATAGGTGTACACCTATGGGTACAATTAATTTTATTTTGATGTGATGTATTGAATCATACATCAAGGAAATAGATTTTTAATTTTATTGTGATGCGATGTCATGAATCATCCATTATACATTAGGAAAAATATAGAGATAAACCTGTCCCTCTATGCATCATATTTACATTAAATTTCTGTAAGACGAGTCAAATCCAAAATGCACATATATTAATTTTACTTTTCCATTCATTGTAACAAAGTTGTTTTTGCTCAACCATCTACATTAACCAATACCGGACCATCAATATTAATGTGCTCCAGATAGTTATGAATAGTGTGAGGATACATTGGGATCGTATATCAATTTGCATGATAGATTGCGATTTTCAAAGATATTAGAGAGATTTTCAATACTGAGGATGCGATTATGGAGGAGAATTTGATTGCATCGATATTAGTGATTAACAAGTTTTTCTAGGGTATTTAATTAGTTTTATGTTATTGGGTGTTTGATTAGGTTTAAAAAGATACCACTAATTTATGTGTAGAGATTTACTATATATAATAATTAAGGTAGTGAACATTGGTTTTTATATAAGTTTAATATAATAATATCTACGAACATGATAAAACATCCATTAGATCATTTTTAGGGAAAATTGATCTACAATCGAGATCAAGAGAGAGAGGGTACACCAATAAACTTGGTGCACAAGACACAAAAATCAGCCAAACAAAAACGCTCAATGCACAGAAAAATGAATTTAGCACACACAAGAGGAGAACGTGATCATGAAAAACATAATCAACTATTCCCATAGATAAATATGCCCTCTATTACTATGTAGAAATATTTCTTTTCTCTACATTATTTGTAGTTACAATATATTGCCGTGCTATTTTCTATAGCGCCCTCCACACTTAGCCTGGAAAGGGTAATTTCTGCAACAATGTATTGAAAACACTGACTAACTAAGGATTTATTTAGGAATCGCCTTGCTCAACTATATCGGAGAAGGATTTTTACAAAAATATGAAATTACTCAAAACTGACATGGACAAGAACTTACATAGTCAGTATAAATTAACAATGGCTTGCTCAATTGGACTGGCGAAAGAAAATTATAGTAGTAGTTAGTGAAAAAATGCTAATTATATTCTACTAATTGGCCAAGGAATGTGGACACCCTTTTTTGTGGCCCAGTTCCTTCCTGTTTAGATCTGGAAGCATCCCGACTTCTACCAACAACTGAGGAAACTTCCACTACAGAGTCTTGGTTGTCATCCATTTGGCCTACGCTGGAATTTTTCCTTGTTTTTTCAACCAAATATGAAACATGATGTTGTTGACTATCTTTCCTAGTATGCATATCCAAAATTTTATTGTGCAATAAAGGAGATTGAAAGTCACGAATATTTTCCATTGGATGTTGAACTGTTACTATGTCTTCAACAATCAGCTACTCGAACAACTTTAAGTTGTTGGCGTTGACAAAATCATGTATACCCAAATGTGTTGGGAGGTCCAACCAACACACATTCTCTCTAATGTGTTCCAAGGCTGTATAGGGTCCATACTGCAAGGGATGCAGTTTTTGATGACATCCTTTGAAGCATTGTTTATCTAGTTGTAGCCACACTTGGTCATCTAGTTGAAATGTCAATTGAGTACGATGTTTTTCATGATGTTGCTTGGAACGATCATGTGTTTCTTGTAAGGAAACTGCAACTTGAGTGTGTTTATGTGTTAAATTGTGAACAAAACTCTAGGTGGTCTGTTACTCCCGATGTTGGTGTGTTGATCCTTGTAGAGTGAAAATGAGAGGAATCTCTACAAACACAAGGGGATGGAAGCCAAGATAGACCTCAAATGGTAAAAAACTAGTGGAACACTGTGTGGCCCTATTGTAAATGTGATGTATAATATGGAGGTAGGAATCACACTTATTATTCTTGAAAAAATAACTATGAAGTGCATGTACCAAGGTACAATTTAGGACCTTTGTTTGACCATTGGTATGAGGGTGAAAAGTTGTGTAAAAATGAAGGTGACACCTAACTAAAGTCCAGAGAGTGCACCAAAAGGTGCTAAGGAAGCGATAATATATATAAAAAATTATGCTACTAGGTAGGCTGAAGTGGGGACAAATATGTCGGAAGAACATATCAACAGTTTGAGAAGTAGAAGTGGTCTTATGGCAAGGGGGAAGACTTCCATTTTGGGGAAATGACATACAACTACCCAAATGGCATTGTGCGTATGCAACATAGTAGGTAGGCCACTCAAAAATTCCATATAAATAGATTCCCATGGGTGGGAGGTGATGGGTAATGGTTGATAGAGATATTGCTTGCGGTTAGAAGGCTTACTTTGAGAGCATAGTGAACATGTGAAATTGAAGCGTTCCACATGTATGGACATTGCTAGCCAATAAAATTGGTGTTGGAGTTTGAGAATTGTTTTGGTCGTATCGAAGTGGCCACCACAGGACAAAGCATGTGCCTCTCTGATCAGAATCAGGTGATCCTCATATTGTGGGATGCAGAGTTGGTTCATTAGATAGAGCCACCCCTCCTGAATGTTATAATCAAGAAAATGAGTTTGATTAATTATTGTTGATTGGTGTAGTGCTACCCAAATGTCCTTGAATGATGGATCTGTTTCGTACATTCCTTTTCATGCATCATATGATACACACCTTACTGGTAAGATATTCATTATTGCACTATTGGGTGACTTAGCAAGTCCACCATTTTGTTAGTGATGTTTTTCTTGTACTTTATGACAAGATGGAACTGTTGGATGTAGGCGAACCACTTGAGGTGTCTTTGTTCTTGCATTTTACTCTGCGAGTTGATGAAGATGAGTTGGTGGTGATGGATGTGTAGAATGGTTTCTTTTCCCAAAATGTAATGGAACCACTACTTCAAAGCCTATACCAAGTTGTAAAATTCTTTGTCATAGGTACTATAATTGATTTTGGCTTCAGAAAGTGTCTCTGAATGATATTCCATCGGATGACCTCCATGTTTAATAACAACCCCAATAGAAAATTGAGAAGCATTCGACGAAATTTTGAAGGGTTGTTCCAAATATGGAAAGTGAAGGGATGGAGTAGAGCATAAATATGTCTTCAAATTCTCAAAGTTATGGTGCACCTCTACAATCCATATGAACTTGGCTTGATTAGCTAAATGATGCAATGAACGAGCCAGTTGTGAGAAATGGGAGACAAATTTCTGGTAGAAATTAATACTACCCATAAAAAAATTGAGAATATGTGCATTGTTTGGTGTTGGTCATTGATCTAGTGTCTGCATTTGAGAGGGCTCTGGGAGCACCCCTTTTCATTCCATAATGAAGCCTAAATATTGAACAAATTTTTTTCAAAATAGGACTTATTTTCCTTCACCTAAAGCTTGTGTGTTCTTAGTAACTCTAGGATAGTGCAGACATCTTGAAGATGTGCATCCCAAGACCTGCTGAAAATAAAAATATTGTGAAGGTAAATCACAAAAAACATACCCAGGTGTTGCCGGAAAATCTCATTGATGAGTTGCATGCATCTTTTTGGAGCATTGATCAATTTGAATGGCATGGCTAGCCACTCATAAAGACCAAAATTAGTTTTGAATGTTATTTTCCAGATATTTTTTGGCTGCATGTGCACTTAATGATAGTCAGAATTCAAATCCATATTGGTGAAGAAGGAGTCTCTTAGTAAGTGGTCAAACAAATCCACAATCTGGGGTAAGGGATATCTATTTTTGTTAGTTTCTTTGTTTAGGTCATGTTAATCAGTGATAAGATGCCATTTGAAAAACTCTTTTTTTGGGATAATGAAATTTGGGGAGGAGTAGGGGGAGGAGGAAGGTTGAATATGGCTAGATTCAAGAAGTTGGCTAATTTTTTATTTTATTTCCGTAGCCTCCTTGGGAGAAAGTCTATATGATAGGGAATTAGGAAATGTTTCACCGGGAATGAAATTGATAGAGTGTACAATGTCTCTAAAGGGTGGTATCCCTACAAGAACAGTAAAAACATCTGCAAATTCATGGAGTAGAGGTAGTATTCCAGGCGGTGTCGGATTAGTGAGTTTTTCAGCCTTAACAAGGCGTCCCAAATAGAGAGAGACAATTTTTTTGTGAAGGATGTGGGTATTGACTTCTATCATAGGTGGTGGAGAAGGTGATGTATGAGTTGCAAAAGTAAGTACATAAGTGTGCCCTTCATCATTAAGATGATACTAGTGGGATTTAGCATGGTACACTCCATGTCGATATTATTGGTATAGGAGACCCAACAATAGGTCAGCAAAATCTAGAGGGGAGACATCACAGACCACTCTGTCATGAAAGGATTCAAAAGAAAAGGTGATAGTGTAGCACTTGGTGATAGTGATATGGGGTCCGCCCTTTTGTACCCAACTAAGTTGATAGAGGTCTGGGTGAGGTGTGATTGGAAGTTACAAATGTTGTACTAACTCTCGAGAGAAGATATTCTTCTCGTTGCTATTGTCCAATATGAGAGTGGCGAGTTCATGTTTAATTTGACAGTTATGAGTAAAGAGGGGAATGTTAGTGCAACTTGGTTCAGGAGTAGTCACAAGGATGAGAGAGGGGTCATATTTGGCAGGGTTGTCAAGAGAGATGATCTCTGGTTAGTCAGGTATTTTAGTGGGAGTGATCTCTACAACTAGTTATTTATTGGTATGTAAATTTTTAAGAGCACGACAGTCATCAGAGTTGTGTTAGTTGGTCTTGTGAAAAGTGCACCATCTCGTATTTTTGGGCGTAGAAGAAGAAGCAATGTAAGATTGATGATGGGATTTGCTTGGATTGGAATATGGAGGTAGGATTTGATGAGAACAAATACAAGGATCAAACTTACGTTCCAAAACCAAGGACCATAAGAACTCCTTGTCCAAGGAGGAGTTGTCAAAAATATCGAATTCCTGACGTATATGCAACAATAAACCAAAATTAAATTTTATTAGTAATACCTCTTTAGGATTGTTGATATGTAATTGGATGTGCAATTTGATAAATTGTCAAGTAAAGAGAAATGGAGAGAGAAAGAATAGAATAGTATATTGGAATGTATGAAGAAGATATTGTTAGAAGAAGATACAATGCAATGGGAGATGGTTGAGCTAAATAGGCTCAAGCAAGACAAAAATAGAAAGTACAAATGTCCAGTACAACTGGCAGTGTACAGTCAGACTATTGAGGTTACATTATATTTAACACTCCCTCTTAAACTCAACAGTTACAATCATCACCACTGACTATGCCGAAGTGTTGTCTCTGAAAATAAAAAACTGACTTTCCTAGTGGCTTTGTAAAGATATCAGCAAGCTAATCTCGAGAACCACAAAATTGTAGTGCAATATCCCCATTATTGACTAGCTCACGTATGAAATGAAACCGAGTGTCAATGTGTTCAGTTTTCTTGTGAAACACATGGTTCTTGGATAAATAAATTGCTGATGTATTGTCACAGAAAATAGGAGTTGGATCCTTTTCTGTACATATCTTTCAATATTCTTCTCATCCATATAGCTTGACATGAAGCTGAGGTAGCAACTACATACTCTGCCTCTACAAAAGATATTGATACAATTGGCTGCTTCTTTGATGCCCATGAAATCAGGCTTGTGCCTAGTTGAAAAACATGTCCTGATGTGCTTTTCATGTCATCTAGGCTGCCTGTAAAATCACTGTCTGTGTAACCAGAGAATTTATTACTATCAGATTTAGTGTACCATAAACCGAAATTGAGAGTTCCTGCAACATATCTCAAAATTCGTTTTTCCATTTTCCAATGCAAATCTTTTGGTGATTCCATGAATCTGGAAACAAGGTTGGCTGCATACATAATGTCAGGCCTAGTTGCTGTAAGATACAACAAACTGCCTACTAAAATTTTGTATAAAGTAGAGTCCACTATAGGACCTTCATCATTCTTGCTCAACTTTGTGCCTAAAGGTATGGGGGTTTCTGCTGGATTGCATCCTTCCATGTGAAATCTTTTGATGATGTTTGTTGGATACTTTTGCTAACAGACAAAAATGCCTTTGGCTGATTGATGAACCTCAATCCCTAAAAAATATTTCATTATGCCAAGATCTGTCATCTCAAACTCAGATTGCATGGCATGTTTGAAATCTGTTAACTCAAGATTTCTTGTGTAGATCATGTCATCAACATATAAACATACAATTATAATTTTACCATGCTGATCTATTTTGGTGTAAAGAGTTGGCTCATTTTGGCTTCTGTTGAAACGACTTTTGATCAGATAGGTGTCAATTATACTGTACCAATCTCTTGGATCTGTCTTTAAGCCATACAAGGATTTCTTCAACTGATACACTTTGGTTGGGTGGTCTTGGACTTCAAATCCAGGTGGTTGATCAACATAAACTTCTTCTTCTAAGAAACCATTCAAGAATGTTGACTTGACATCCATCTGGTATACTTGCCATTTGTGTTGTGCTACT
>JASDQU010242858.1:61710-76409 GCA_032191745.1 Picea mariana
TCTTTAAGCCATACAAGGATTTCTTCAACTGATACACTTTGGTTGGGTGGTCTTGGACTTCAAATCCAGGTGGTTGATCAACATAAACTTCTTCTTCTAAGAAACCATTCAAGAATGTTGACTTGACATCCATCTGGTATACTTGCCATTTGTGTTGTGCTACTATGGCCAATAGAGTTCTTACAGTGTCTAGTCTTGCTACTGGAGCAAAAGTTTCACCATAATCAGTACCTGGTTGTTGTGCGAATCCTTTGGCAACAAGTCTTGCCTTGTGTTTTTCAATCTGCCCTTTTTCATTGAGTTTAGTTTTGTAAACCCACTTGACACCAATACTCTTCTTGTGTCTTGGCAAATCAACAAGATCCCATGTCTTGTTCTTCTCAATGGAGTCAATTTCTTGGTTCATGGCTTGAACCCAAGGTGGCTCCTTAGTTGCTTCCTTAAAGGATGTAGGTTGACATGACATTAAAGAAAAAATATTGTGTTGCTCAAAGTCATCCAACTACTAATGGATTTCTCTCAAACTTCGAGTTCTCTGATTCTATGGTTCAGAGAATGATTCTCTACTGGAAGTTGAGTTATCCTGAGAATGTTCAGGTTATCTTTGTACTTGCAATCTTGGAAGAATATTTTGAGGTACTTGTTGTTCTGAATTTTCTGTGTTTTCAGAACTTGGAAGGAATGGATTTTGACTGTCCATGTGTTGATTTTCTGAATCATTCCATAATTTATTTTCCAGAAATTGTACATCTCTGCCGAGAATTAATTTCTTGGTGATTGGATTGTAATGCCTGTAAGCTTTAGATGTTTCACTATAGCCAGTGAAAATACATTTCTCACTTCTATCATCAAGTTTCTTCCTTAATTCAAAAGGTATGTGAGCGTATGCTATGCATCCAAATGTCCTTAGATGTGCTACATTGAGCTTTGTCCCACTCCATGCTTCTTGGGGAACTTTCATCTTTAGACTTGTGGTTGGTGATCTATTCAGGAGATAAACTGAGCATGCTACTGCTTCAGCCCCAAAAGTATTTGACAAGTGTTTCTCTTTAAGAAGTGTTCTTTCCATATTCATTATTGTCTGATTTTTCCTTTTAGCCACTCCATTCTGTTGTGGAGTATATCTGGTTATTGTTTGCATGATGATGCCTTGAGATTTGGAGAAATTTGCAAATTCTCTAGAGTTGTATTCTCCTCCTCCATCTGACCCGAGTGCTTTGATATATTTGCCACTCTATTTTTCAACTTCTGCCTTGAATTCTTTGAATTTTGCAAATGTTTCAGACTTGTGTCTGAGAAAATAGATCCATATTTTTCTGCTGAAATCATCAATAAACGTTAGAAAGTAAAAACTACCACCTATTGAATCTGTTTGCATTGGTCCACATAGGTCAGTGTGAACAAGTTCAAGATGTTGTTTGGCTTGAATGGAAGACTGTGGAAAACTAGTTCTCTTGTGTTTTTCAAGTATGCAAGACTCACATGGGGGAATTTGCTATTTAAAGATAGGTAGACCTTTGACCATGGAGTTTTTTTGAAGAAGACTTAGACTCCGAAATGGTAGATGTCCAAATCTTGTATGCCAAACCATTGTTTTATTCAGGATTGATGCACTCTGTGGATATGGTTGACTCATATTTGCAGTTCTGAGGGTAAGGGGAAACATCCTATTTGGGGTCATATGGATTTCAGAAATCAATTTTCTACTTGGGATTTTGTCATATATCTTACAAGATGTTCCCTCAAAAAGTACCTTATAGCCATGCTCAATGAGTTGTCCTACACTTAGCAAATTATGTTTTAAATCTGGAACATGATAGACATTGTATATGTCTTTCTTTACATTCTGTTTAGTAAGAATAGGAACAGTTCCTTTTCCTTGAACTTTGACTAAATAATCATTTCCAAGTGTAATATTAGAAGAGATTGAAGAATCAATGCATGAAAGTAATTCTTTGTTACCTGTCATGTGATTGCTGCATCCACTGTCCAGCAACCAGAGATCTTTAGGTTGTTGTTCAGTTTTATGGCATGAGAGAAACATACCTCTTGAGGTGTCTCCCATATGATTTGACACATGTGCTCTTCCTGAGAGATGATCTACTTGCTTCTTCCTGCATTCAGATTCATAGTGCCCATACTTTTTGCAGTAATAGCATTGTATGCTTGTTTTTTCATTTGATCGTCTCCCTCTGCCTCTTTGAGGCTGGAAATTCTTATGTTGATGATGTTGTTGTTGCCTTTGACCTTGGAAATTTTGATTCGAATACTGTTGTCTGTTACCTCCACTGAAGTGAGAGTTACTTTGATTGCTCCCTCTTCCTTGGTGACCTCTTCTTTTTCCTCTGCCTCTCCCTCTACTGAAGGAGAATTGAGTTTTGAAAACATTGGAGATTGACTCATCTGTAAGATGCAGTCTGGTCTCATGTGTCACCAGAGAACCAATTAATTCATCTATTGAAAATCTTGACAGATCCTTGGGTTCAAGGATTGTTGTTACAACCATTTCAAATTTCGTGGGTAGACTTCTGAGAATTTTCTCAACAATTCATTGACCAGTGATGGTTTCACCAATCAGTCTGATCTGTTTCACGATGCCCATGACTCTGGTCATGAACTGATCCACAGTTTCGGACTCTGTCATCCTTAGAGTCTCGAATTGCATCCACAAGGTCTGCAGTTTAACTTTTTGACCCTATCATTTCCTTGGTAGGAAGATTTAAGGATGTCCTAGGCCTGTTTTGAAGTACCAGCGCCTGTGATTTTTGAGAAAATTGAGTCATCCACAGAATTTTGAATCCAGAATTTGGCTTTATTTTCTTTGTTCCTCAGTGTTGCCTAAGCAATTCGCTGTAGATTTGTCATGGTAGTGAGGGCGACTGGATCTAGTTCCACATATCCAAGATCCATTGGTTGTCAGCACTCTTGTGCTTGCAAGAACGATCTCATCCAAAGAGACCAAAACTCTTAATTCTTTCCGAGTAGAATCAGACCCTGAGTTGGTCCTAAATTGCTAGACGACGCCATACAAAAAAAAATTGCGGTAAAAATATAGAGGGAAAGTTCATATTTTCCTCCGATGGATGAAATGTTGATGTGCCAATGGTCGATAAGAGATTATCGGCCTTGAATTGGCCTATGTCACCTTGCAATGTGACCACGCGCCTTGATGGTAAAGCGCTACGGGCTTTTCCCGTTCTTTGTCTTTCAAATTGCCGAAATGCGAAAAATTGCCTTTGGACAATTCAACGGTCCAGATCTTATCAGGATATCGCGAATCGGGATTTCACGAGTTTTGATGACGAGTTCTTATGACTCCTCGATTCCTTGATCTCTAATTTACCGATGGTGCTTTCCTTTCAGGAAATTTCGCGTTTTCTTTAATCACCTCCACGCGTCCTAACTGATGGACGGTCCAAATCTGCGTCGGGGATTTTACTGTGGAGATTCCCGATCCCACGATTTTGACGAGATGAAGTCAGCTGGGACCCACAACGGAGTTAACCTCCTATCGGGATTTCGGAATTTGGAGTTCCGAAATGCTCGTGCTTCTTATCCTCAAGATTCGTGATTTTCCAAATCCTGATGTGTCGATGGACTCTGCCCTGTCGGGACTTTTCACGAGCCCTCGGATTTATGCGACACATCCCTGAAAAATGGACGGTTCTAATTCAACCTCGGGATATCGTGACTTACGATGCTCCGTTGACACAATTTCTCTGTCAACTTGAAACCTCGGACACTGCCGAAACACCGACAGTTTCCTCGATGTTCACCACGTGTCCAGTCAAATGGATGGTTGAGACTTTATCGCTATTTTGCATATCGCGATTTTGCGAGTTTTGAAGTCTTGTTGCAACGGTCTTTCAAAACTGTGAACTCCGATATGCCGATGTGATGATGTGTTGATCTGCTGCCACCTGTCCTCTGAGATGGATGGCTGTGATCTTATCGCGATATCATGAATCGCGATTTCGCGAGTTTCGCCATGGAGTGTCTTTTGTCAACGAGACCTCCAATATCCCGAACTCCAAAATGTCGATGGAGTGATGGCCTGGATCTACTGCCACCTGTCCTATGAGATGAATGGCTCACAAGTCCTCTCGAGATTTCGCGATATCGCGTATCTGAGTTTTTGGAGTGCAATCAACTTTGCGCTTCCAACTCCCGATTCCCGATTTTGCGATGACATAAGATCGACGACTCACGATCTTTCTTGATCCAACGGTCCAGAATGACTCATGATTTCACGATTTACGAATTCTCACGGCAGTCTTCTGACCTTTACACCTGCAAGTCACAAAATGTCGAGATCTCACCATGTGTCTCTTGATGGAAAGTCCAGATGATGTCGGGATTTTACAACTTCACAAGTCGAAAATTTCTCCTTGGCGCTGCAGAGGACTAAACCTCGTGCACCTTCTTGCGGATCCAACTGTTGTCGGTCCTTTGCACAAGATATGACGGTTGAAATGCTTTCGCCTTTTCTGCACTCTCCTCATCCCTTCTGAACCGGTTTCCCACTCTGGCTCCGTTCGCAGGACGACTCTTATGGCCGCAATGGCTGTTCCTTGTGTGTTTGACGCGATATTTGTCGAATTTTGTCGAAATTTTCTCCTGCGAAAGAAAGAATTGGTGAATCTTTCAAAGATTGAAAGAAATTCACGAGTTCTCTGTTCACTGCTAAAATCTTTGACAGATTTGAAGAATTCTTGCAATTCTTTAAATGATTCTTCTTTCTTTAACAATCTTCCACGAATTTGAACTAATGTCTGTGAAATCTTCAACGTTTCTGCCTTCTGCAGGAATATTTAACGAATTCAAATGAATTCTTCAAGAGTTCTTTAAAAGTTCTTTCGTTTTGCAGCTCTTCTTCGTCAATCTTTGACGATTCTTGAAAAATTGTTCAAGAAAGTTTAAAGTTTCTTCTTTCTCGGTATCTGCTTCCTCGTTCTTTCGAGAGTAGTACAGTCTGCAACCTCTGCAAGATTCCTACATTTATCTTTTGAACGTAAGACATTCTTCTTCCTCGTGGAGGTTTCCTGTGAGGTTCTTTCGAGAGTATGACAGACGACTCTCCAAACCTTGTGAAAGAGACTGTGTTGCATGCTCTCAAGATCCGTGAAACTCTATGCTGTGAGGATCGAGTTGCTCTCCGAACTGTGTGAAGAGGCTTACTGCTGAAGCTCTGATACCATGATAAATTGTGAAGTAAAGAGAAATGCAGAGAGAAAGAAAAGAATAGTATATTGGAATGTATGAAGAAGATATTGTTAGAAGAAGATACAATGCAATGGGACATGGCTGAGCTAAACAGGCTCAAACAAGACAAATATAGAAAGTACAACTATCCAGTACAGCTGGCAATGTAATTCAGTCTGTTGAGGTTACATTATATTTAACACAATTTGCATAACATGTCGATGTTTCTTTGCACGGACTCGGTGGAGATTTTTCATGGCTGCATCCATTTTGTGAGAAGATTATGGAGATAGCCAGGAGGGTAAAAACACTAATGCAAGGCATGATAAAAATATTCTCAAGAACTAATGTGTCGGGGTGGGTGGTGTACCAAGCTCAATGACCAATTCCAACTTATCCAGCTGAGTGTCCCACTAGGCTTGAGGGATTCCTTCTAGTTGCAGGATGGCTATTTGTGATTTAGTATCTTCTTCCATATAAGGAGAAGTATTGAAATATGTAGAGATACTACGGATCCAAGAATCGACATTCTCACCATTCATTTTCCTAGCGAACTTCGACAACTAGAAGAGAGTGTCGAGTTGCATAGGTGTTGGAGTACTGTGTTATTATAGTCAAAGTAATTCAAGTATAGCTAGTGCGAATTCTTGAACTGGATCAAACATGGTGGCACTGGACTCCTCACTAAATGTTTCTATGTGTGGTGACATCATTTTCATTCGCGAAAGGGAGAGCGTATCCACTTTAACAGAAGATATGTGACCTTGCTAGAAAATGTGAATTGCAAAGAGACCATGAGAAGGGAGAATGAAGAGCCCTGAGGAGGGTGCAAAGGAGGTATCAAGCACAGAGACGTATAATAACCTTGAGAAGGGTGACTTGGAAGCTCTGGAAAGAGCGTAGAGTTCCTAAAATGAAGAGCACGAGAAAAACAAAATTCCCTTATCTAAAAGTTGTGGATGACTTCTATGTGTTCTCCTTCTTGAATGTGTGCAGAATATTTCTCAAGGCCACCGCTCTAATACCAATTGATCTACAATCAAGATCAAGAGAGAGAGTGTGTACTAGTAAACTTGGTGCACAACACAAAAAACACAACTAAACAAAAACGCTCAATGCACATAAAAACAAATTTAGCACATAGAAGAGGAGAATGTAACTAGGAGAAACATCATCAACTATTCCCATAGATAAATATTCCTTTTAGTACTATGTAGGGTTATTTATTTCTTCTACATTATTTGTAGACACAATAGATATCCCTGGACACTTAGCCTGGGTAATTTCTGCAACAATGGACTGATAAAATTGACTAAGAATTTATTTAGGAATCACCTTGATCAACTATACTGGTGAAGGATTTTTACAAAAATATGGATTGACTCAAAACTGACATAATGGATTTTTACAGTAATACTTAGTGAAATAATGCTAATTATATTCTACTTATTGGACAAGGAAGGTGGATTCCCTTGGTGGCCCAAAAACATTCTTTAAATTTATAAAAAAAAATGAAAATTGTAGATTGTCATAGTTGGTGGCCTTAGTTGTACCTATGTGCAACTTGAAATGAGGTTGGTGGTGGATCCCTGATCCATCCGATATATTCGTGATAGGAAGAGATGTTTTTATCTGAGTCTACGATCCACATGAGTCGTTATGAAATTTAGTATGTGGATAATTTGAAGAATTTCCATTGTTGGTAATTAACATTATGGCTTGGGCCTATACAAGCAAACAAATGCCATTATAGTCCAAACTAAGTGTGGTCAACATTATAAACTCCTTTTCTTCCCCATAATTGTTTCAATACTCATACCCATTCATTATATGCAGGGATATTTTCATACACGTTCATCGTTCCATCCTAGAAAATGGTTAATTTTCCACCGGATTTCTTTCTCGGAATCGTGGATGCAGCGGGCCTGGGTTTAAAAAAAACAAAATTACCATTAACCACACAGACCTACATGACCAAACAAATAAGCTGAAAATAAAAACACAGCTAAAAACCCTACCCATTACAATCACACACCTAAAACTCATCAAAAAATCGGAACAACCATTCTAATCATCATTTGACAATGTCCTCTGCTCGAATCCCCCCTTGACTACTATTGGGGACCTAAAACCAGACTAGTTGGGGAATAAATTAATGGTACTAGAAAAACTCCCAACATAGGAGAGATCCAAGGGAGGTATAAACTTTGCATCTTCTCGCTTTGCACCTCCATTGATGCTCCTAATCCAAGAAGGTGAACTATTTTCCTCATTACATTACTCTTCCAATGCCAACCCCATTATTAATTTGGAAGTGAAGCTCTCCTTCTTAAAAAAAAAAATAGTTTCTCAAGGAACCATCCGACCTCACCTCATTCTTATCAATACAATTGCTATTATTTTACTTAGCTTCTGCAACGCTTGGTGTAACAACTACAAAACATAATAGAGAAAAAAACAAATACAAATAGAAGATAGATGAACACACAATGAACAAATTGATCTCTGCATTCTCCAAAGCCTCAAATTTATACATGCTCAAATTATGTTAGACCATCAATCAAGTTCATATATCAAGGGCTAAAATTACTTCTTCTAGATGCTTCTCAGTTACTAGGTCAGATGCATTTACTCCATGCTTATCCTTATCATCTACCTTGTTGACTCGGTTGCTTGATTAACACTAATACTCCCCCTTAATTAAGAAACCCTTATGACACCTACCTTGTCTATATATATTACAAATTTGGCCTTTCCAAAAGGCTTTGCAAAGATATTGAAAACATTATCATTTGTGTTGCAATACAATGCATGAATCTAATTTGATTGTATCTTTTCTCTTACAAAATGATAGTGTGTCTCAATGTTCTTTGGCCTAGCATGATACATTGGATTGTTTTCCAGTTTGATGGAACTTTGGTTATCACATTTCATTATTGTTGGTACTTTTTGTTTTTCTCCAACATCTTCAAGTATTCTCCTTAGCCAAATTTCCTTACATGTGGCACTACATAATGTTTTTTACTCAACTTCAGTGGATGACAAAGAAACAATTGGTTGTTTCTTAGTGCTCCAAGAAATGTCTCAATGCATTTCCTATGGTATACTTCATGTCATCTGGATCTCTTTCCCTATCAGAATCTGTGAAACCTATAAACTCAACATTAAAATAATTAGTATATTAAATACCAAAATCAATAGTCCCTTTCAAATATAGAAGAACTCTCTTTGTTGCTCTCTATTGGCTCTCATGAGGATTATCCATAAATTGAATAAGAACATTGACTAGATATGTTATATATGGCCTGGTTGTAGTGAGATAATTCAGACTTCCCACCAATTGTCGATACCAAGTACCATCCACCTCTTTTTTTGTCATCATTATTGTTGAGCTTAACATTTTTTTCTAATGGAGTTGATATTGGTTAACATGTGTTCATATTAAACCTCGTGAGGACCTCCTTGGTATATTTTCTCTATGCAATTAAGGTCTTACCATGGTCTCTCCATACCTCAAGGCCTAAATAGTAATGTAATCATCCAAGCTCCTTCATTTCAAATTCCTGTGACAACTTTTTTTTTATCTCTACAATATTAATTGAGAGAATGTTACTCTTTAAAAACAACAAACTTTTTTTTTCATCATTTCATACAAACCTTTAAGTGTCTCCCAAGTTTCATGGGATGTTTTTCATTCCCCTATGTGCGGAGTGATATTTTCCTTGATAGACATCCTTAAGAGTACCTTTGTTTTGGTTTCTTGTTGCTCCCAATCATGAACTGAGGCTGCGGGGGTGGCTGGTTTGGATTGGTCTCCACATGTGATCGACCAAACATTACAATCTTCTATCAATATCTACAAGTTAAATTTCCAATTTACTTAATTTTCTCCATCTAACTTATTTGATTCATTTATATATAAATCTGCCATAATACTTTCCATCTTTGAAGGTACTATACTATATATATATAGAATGACCTAATCTCTAAAACCCAAGGACGAAATCTATAATAAACAATGATCCAAATATTTTTAGAGAACATCTCATATTTAAAAAATGAACTCTCATAATCGATACAAACATGTTCCCTCACAAATAAACACCATATCATATTACCAATTACAACCATTCATAACTACAATGTCATATTACTTCAAGTTTTTACATTCACGTCACACGAACTATGACACCTCTCCCATGTCACCTTCTTTAACTCATGATTTATAGATTTTTACAAAAATATGATACTTTACATTCATAAATAACATATCAGTGCTACTCATCAAGTCAATGTCCAATGTTACTATGGCCATAATAAAAGAAAGCACTTATAGCTTCAGTTACGCCTTTCTTCCATGCTAGCGTGTGGGCTCCTCTTCCTTTGATGGAAACACGATGCCTCTTTCAAGCAATTTGTGAAAGCGTTGAACTCTCATTCACTCTACCACAAGGCTCCTTTACCACACAACTTCTCTTTTCTCCTCTACGCAGACAGAAGTCTCCTTCACGATGGCAGAAATCATTGAGTAAGAGCGCACCAATATGAGTAAGGGAGCACTCAAGCTCCTTCCTCCATGCAACGACCCTTTTTCTTCAGTAATGCCTCTACCACAACTCAGGCAGGCATAAATTTTCCCAACATCAATGCCTCTGTCAATATTTCATGGTTTCTCACAGTGGACAACATTTTACTCAATTCACGCCTTGAAAAATTAGCAATGCTACAACAATTCGGCTCCTCTTACAATTCAATACACTCAAATCAATGATTCTACAACAGTTTGCCTCCTCTGACAAATTACACTCAACCCTTCAGCAGCCGGCCTTCACAGCTCTCTCTCTTCTCTGATACCAAAACACACACAGACAAAAGACATATGAACACACACAGACAAACGACATATGAACACACAATGAACAACTTGATCTCTGTATTTGACAAAGCTTCAAATTTATACATGCTCAAACGATCTTAGACCGTCGATCAAGTTCATAGATCGAGGGATACAATTACTTCTTATGGATGCTTCTCAACTACCAGGTCAGTCGCATTTGTTGCATGCTTATCCTCGCCATATACCTTGTTTACCTGGTTGCTTGATTAATGCTAACCAGAGTTCGAGGCTTTCTCAAATTGTTAAAAAAAAGGTGAAATGGGAAAAGTGTCATGGTGTATGTGACGTGACTGTAAAAGCTCGAAGTAATATGACATTGTAGTTGTGAATGGTTGTAATTGGTAATATGATATGATTTTTATTTGTGAGGGAACATGTTTGTATGGATCATGAGAGAGTTCAAGTTTTTACAATCACATGACACACACCACCTCATTCAAATCAACCCTTACACTCAACCCTTTAGCAGCCTCACAACCCTCAGCCTCACTTTAAACTCTCCAACAGCCTCACGGCCCTCACAACTCTCTTTGTTATGATACCAAAGCTAAAAAGAGCACAAAACACACAAAACAGAAGACCGATGAACACAAAATGAACAAATTGATCTGCATTCGCCAAAGCCTCCAATTTATACATGCCGGCCATGTCCTTTCGGATCCCCTCCAAGTTGCATCCATTCTTCATTAAATCATCCATCTCTTTCTCCTTCTCTCTGAATACGGAGGAAATCCATGGCTACATCTATTCAAGTGTTAAAGTGGTTGTGATGGAATGCACACCTCCCCAAAAAAAATACTTTGGAAGAGTCATGCGAAGCTTCGGAAAAAGCGCGAGGAAAAGTTTTCTTAGGTTTTGGTTGAGGCGGGTATGTTTATTACGCTGTTCTCCCTATCAGACTTGCACGATCAATCATGTTTTTAATTATTAAATTTAATCTGATGGTCAGGAAGATGCTTAGCATATTTTTTTGTCTTACTTCCAAATTAATGAATGATATTTGATTAATTAATTCTCTTGTATTTATAAATTCATCAGTTCATCATGTTTACTTTTTCACTTTTATATAATATAATTAAAAAATTATTAGACCTACTTATCAATTGCCACTTACCATGATTTAGCAAATCCACACCAGATTAATTTAGCTTTAACATTTACATTTACATTATTAATATTTTACATTTTACAATTGTGCCGCTTGTATAAGAATTAACATGGAACATAGAGACAAATGGCGAGCAACCATGAGCAACCATTTAAGATTTAATTTTTTACTAATTCGTTTCCTAAATTCTAACATGCCATGTGTTACACTAAACATTTATGTAGCCGCCCTTTCACTATGCCAGGAGAGCGAGGGAAAGGAGTGGATTAGCCGTTCTAATTATATAGAAAATTAACATGGCGTACAGACAAGTGGAGAGAAACCGTTTAAGATTTATTTTTTTATTTTTTTACAAATGGGTCATTTCATAAATTCTTACGCCATGAACGCGCCATTTGTTACAGTAAACATTTATGTAGCCACCCTTTTACTATGCCAAGAGAGCGAGGAAGAGGAGTGGATTAGCCAGTGTGGATTACCTGGTGTAATAATGTTGGATGCCCTGTATAGCTTAGCGTTTAGCTTTTCTTGATGCACAATAGATCGCTCGGATCTCGCATTGAACCGTTTCATGAGATGTATCCGTCGTTTCACTATGCCACGAGAGGCCAGGGAGAGGAGTGGATTAGCCTGTCGTTTCACTATGTCACGAGAGGCCAGGGAGAGGAGTGGATTAGCCTGTATATTGTGTTTACATGTAATAACATTTCTAAGGCATGTTGAAAATTTATCTCTGTGCAGATTTTTTATGTTCAGATTTATATGTGCCTGTTTTTTATGTTCAGATTTATATGCTGATTAGAATTTGTGCCATGGGTAAAACTTTTCTGGAATAATATTTAACATTTAAATTAAAGGATGAAGTTGATATCCGCCAGGACCTGGTTGCATGTAATAGACAGGATTGGTTACATGTAATCGACAGGGTTAGGCATTTATATATTTTGCACTAAATGGTTGCATTGAACCATTTCGCACTTGTGCATTGAACCATTTCGATTTAGTGCGAAATGGTGAAAACCTCCTCTCCTTTCAACAAGTGCGAAATGGTTCAACTAGGTGTGAAACCCTTCTCTTCCTACAATTCAAAGACCGGCTTCACATTTTCATTGCATTGCTATTTTATGATACGGCCTGAGCATTTTTATTTACGCTGTAACTCTTTGTTCAAATGTTTGGATTAAATAACAAAATTGCCGCTTCGAACTTCCCATTACATAAATGTTTGGAATGATAATTATCATTAATTATTGGAATGATAATTAATCTGTACAAAACAAGAATCTCTTAGGCATGTGAGGCGCAGTAGTATGAGAGGTCTGAATTGCTAGAAATATTATACAGGAATATGGGAAGCATCTTTCAAGTTTTCCCCAAAATATTTCTTTTAATGAGAAGCTTCTAAAGTAGTATATGGAGCTAGAGCTGAAGATATTTGTTTTGCAGGTCTGAACCCAAGTGGAAAAAGTTGCAGAATGGGTTGGTTGAACTATCTTCTTTCAGATATTAAGTGCGGAAATATATCCCTCGAAGAAGATCTCCTCATTAGATTACATCTTTCTCATGGAAATTGGTATGCGATTCAACAATCATTTACTCTTCTCTAATCTGGGAAATTCGATCAATTGTTATGGTGTATCCGGCAATTCAAATTTCTGTAAGGGTTTTGTTTATTTTTTGTTGTTTATGTAAAGAAATGACTCTTGTTGCAGTTTGAAATTACTCTTCTCGAATCTGAGAAATTCGATCAATCGTTATGGTGTATTCGGAAATTCAAATTTCTGTAAGGGTTTTGTTTGTTTTTTGTTGTTCATGCAAAGAAATGACTCTTGTTGCAGTTTGAAATTACTCTTCTCGAATCTGAGAAATTCGATCAATCGTTATGGTGTATCCGGAAATTCAAATTTTTGTAAGGGTTTTGTTTGTTTTTTGTTGTTCAAGCAAAGAAATTACTCGTGTTGCAGTTTGAAATTACTCTTCTTGAATCTGAGAAATTCGATCAATCGTTATGGTGTATTCGGCAATTCAAATTTCTGTAAGCATTTTGTTTGTTTTTTTTTTTGTTCATGCAAAGAAATTACTCTTCTGGAATCTGAGAAATTCGATCAATCGTTATGGCCCTTCTTCGGTAAAGTGAGCCCTCGGTATATCCATCGTTAACACCAGCGAGAACTACCTAATATATATCGAAATCTCAGACCAGAATTTTAAGGCAGTCAACGAAAAGGTATGAGGTAAACCGGAAGGCATGCATATATTCTTTCGTCCAGAACCACCCACTTACAGGGTTTGTTTTTCTGGTATTCTTCCTATATATTCCTAAGAGAACATGAACCGATAAACAAACAAATTCTAGATCAAGTATCTCTTATTTTCCTTTTGTTATTTTTTTTATTACGGCTCTTCTATTTCAAAAAGGGATCGAACTGCATGATGACCTTGTTTCATTCACCTCTTGAATAAACGTTGAAGGAAACAAATGTTGCCTGTTAAATTTTAGGGCCATCCATTCGTTAAATTTTAGGGCCATCCATTCGTCAGGTCATTCGTTTCAACCCTACAGTCCCAAAATAGAGTGAAAAACACCGTACACCCTACAGTCCCAAAATAGAGTGAAAAAAACCGTACACCCTACAGTCCCAAAATAGAGTAAAAAACAAATCACATCGACAATGAACTTACGCAGTTAATCTCACAACACCCGATGGCCCTAAAGTTCTAATGAAAGTTTGTTTAGAAAATTTCCAAAATACAAGATTAAGTTATTTTTGACATTTTACTCAATTAAAACTTCTCTTGGAATGGCGTGGCGGGATGCTATTTACCATTTTACTTTTATCGGCAATAATTAATATACACCGTTTGATTATTGGTTGTCTATAGAAATTGGTTGATATAAGCCGATCAACCATGTCCACGTGTTTTATTTTCAATATTTTTTAGGGCATAAAATTCCATGGCTTTAATACTTTCTTAAGAAAATATTTAATTTATACTTAACCATTTAATTTATACTTAACCATGTTACCATATAGAGTTGTAGTATCACTTTGTCCAAAAGCAAGCAGAGGAAGGGATGTTGCCGATGGATTTTTGTGAAACTGGGAAACGGTGGGCAATGCATTGATGAAGTGGCTTGCAAGGAAGATGGACTCTGCTGGACTCTGCTGCATGATTGTGTAGACTCTTGACTGAGTTGGAGTATTGTAAATAGGGAGCCTTTCCGTGTACATAATTTTTTAATCTTCATAAATCCAGATGCAGCGAGCGGAAATGATTGGGTTGCTTGGGATGGTTGGAATTTATAATTCTTCATTCATATTATTTTTGTATATTTATGTTTATGTATATCAATGAAAATGGAAACGTAAATTCTATTTCTGTATGTAAGAAGCATTTTCGTAATCTCTATACGTAAACTTTATTTCTATATGTAAGAAGCATTTCCGTAATCTCTATTTTATGTCTCAAAAGTATTGTTGCATAGAGATT
>JASDQU010242858.1:80638-122376 GCA_032191745.1 Picea mariana
ATTGATTTTTTTTAATTTTAATGTTACCAAAAAAATATTAAAATTAAAATTAATTTTTTTTTTAACTTTGATGTTTTCAATTAAATTAAAATTTAAAATTATAAAAATTAATTTTAAAACAAAAATTAAAAATACCATAAATAAATTTGAAAAAAAAACATTTTAAAACATTAAAAAAAAACACTAAAGATAAAAAGGGTTTAAAAAAAAACAAAAAAACAATGGGACCAATTCCTACCCATATTACATGTGGGGGAAATTCACATACATTTAATTGTCATCCATATAGTTTAAAACCTCAATTTAAATTAAATTAGGTTGGAATTTAAATTAAATTAAATTAGATTAATATATGGTATTACTTAATATTTTATGTATAGATAAATTTAAATATGAAATATAGTTAAACCCTAATTTAAATTGGATTTATAGTTAAGTTAAATTAATTCTACAAATTAGGATTTAATATATAATTAATTTATAGGGTTTAATCTATAGTTTAATTTAATTTTTAGTTAAATTTTAGATTCAATTTAATCTTTAGTTAATGTATAGTTTAATTAGGGTTTAATCTATAGTTTAAAATAGGGTTAAATTTAATTTATAGCTTTATTAGGGTTTAATCTATATTTTAAATTACAGTTTAATTTTTATTTTAAATTAGGGTTTAATCGATAGTTTAAATTAAGGTTTAATCTAAGGTTGAAAATTTCCAAAAAACTATCTTTATACTAACCTATATTTTTTAATTTCATTAACATATTTGTTTAGATCAATTTTTGAAATTTAAAGTTACTTTTCTATCAATTTTCTTAGAACAAATATAAATTATCATCTGCAACATATATATAAGTAAATTTGTTATCAATGTCTACAATACATGTATAAATTATTAAATGATTTTTTATCAATAATCTTATCACAAGTATAGTTCATTATCTGCAAAGTTGAACATGATTTGCTATCAATGTCCTTAGGCCAAGAATAAATAATTGTCTACAAAGTAAAAGATGATTGAAGACATTGCATTGTGACAAACATTTCCCAACATCGTGATCTGATTAACATTTCCCAATGTCACAATGTTATGAAAATTTCCCGATGTCGCATTGTGATGACCCTTTCCCAACATTAAAAAAGAAAAATATTATTCTACAATGTCTCATGTGTTTCCCGAAATCACATTATAATGAACATTTCCAAACGTCAGATTCTGACAAACATTTTCCAGTGTCGATCATTTCCCAATCTCTCATTGCGATGAACATTTTCCCAACGTTGCATTTTGACGAACATTTCCCAACGTCGCATTGTGATGAACATTTCCTAATGTCGCAATTTGACAAACATGTCACAATGTCGCACTGTGACAAACATTTTCCAATGTCTCATTGTGACGAACATTTTGCAACATCACATTGCGATGAACATTTTCCAAAGTCACATTGTGACAAACAATTCCCAACGTTGCAATGGCATGAACATTTCTTAATGTTGCAATTTCATGAATGTCACAATGTGACGAACATTTCACATTGTTGCATTGGGACGAACACTTCCCAGTGTCTCATTGTGACAAACATTTTCCAACGTCACATTGCGAGGAAAATTTCCCAAAGTCACATTGTGACAAACAATTTACAATGTTGCAATGTGTCGATCATTTCCCAATGTCGCATTCTGATGAACATTTTCCCAACGTCACATTTTGACGAACATTTCCCAACGTCGCATTGTGATGAACATTTCCCACTGACACAATGTGACGAACATTTCCCTTTTGTTATCAATGTCTTGAGGAAAAATGTAAATCATTATCTAAAAAGTAAAACATGATTCCATACATCTCATTGTGACTAACATTTCCATTGCATTATGATGAACATTTCCCTTTAGTTATGAATGTCCTTAGGAAAAATATAAATCATTGTCTAAAAAGTCAAACACGATTCCATACGTCTCATTGCGACTAACATTTTGTCTAAAAAGTCAAACATTTCCCTATGTCTCATTGTGACTATCATTGTGTCTAAAAAACCAAACATTTCCCTACGCCACATTGTGACGAACATTTCCCAATGTCGAAATGTGACGACCATTTACCAATGTCGCATTGTGATGAACGTTTCCCATCGTCACAATGTGACGAACATTTTTTTTTTTGTTATCAATGTCCATATGAAAAATATAAATCATTGTCTAAAAAGTAAAACATGATTCCATACATCTCATTGTGACTAACATTTCCATTGCATTATTTTGAATATTTCCATTGCATTGTGACTAACATTGCATTATGATGAACATTTCCCTACGTCGCATTGTGACGAACATTTCCCAACGTCGCAATGTAACGACCATTTACTAATGTCACATTGTGACGAATGTTTCTCATCGTCACAATGTGATGAATATTTCCCTTTTGATATCAATGTCCGTATAAATCATTGTCTAAAAAGTAAAACATGATTCCATACATCTCATTTTGACTAACATTTCCATTGCATTATGATGAACATTTCCATTGCATTGTGACTAACATTGCATTATGATGAACATTTCCCTATGTTGCATTGTGACGAACATTTCTCAACGTCGCAATGTAACAACCATTTACCAATGTTGCATTGTGGCGAATGTTTCTCATCGTCACAATGTGATGAACATTTCCCTTTTGATATCAATGTCCGTATAAATCATTGTCTAAAAAGTAAAACATGATTCCATACATCTCATTTTGACTAACATTTCCATTGCATTATGATGAACATTTCCATTGCATTGTGACTAACATTGCATTATGATGAACATTTCCCTACGTTGCATTTTGACGAACATTTCTCAACGTCGCAATGTGATGACCATTTAGCATTGTCACATTGTGAAGAACGTTTCATCAACGTTACAATGTGACGAACATTTCCCTTTTGTTCATCAATTTTTATTCATCAATTAGGGTTATAGATCATTCATTATTAATAATCCAAATAAAATACATAAAGATATCATTTGGTACAAGGAAACATATTATTTTATGCAATATTCAAATATTGGAAATTGCAACTTGTGCAGGTCGACGCTCTGTGAACCTGGTCCGAGATCCTCTTGACAATGCTCCAAGTGCACCTTCCAAATGCCTTCTCTCACAATATATTTATCACCTCAAGGGAAGGGAATGTATTGTGTGGGAGAAAATGGCTAGAGAGGGTATGCTGAGGAAATAACTCACAAAAGGATGCAAATAATTGGCAAGGAAGGAAAGGGAATTTGGGCAGAGTTTCATCGTTCTAATGCTTGATTGTGGAATGAGACCCCAAGACCTCCTTTTATATGACAAAAGGATATTTATTCAGTTTGGGGATGGGCTATAGTAGGTGAAATGGTTGGGAATCCTCTGGGGGTGTCAATAGGTTAAGGTTGAACATCAAAATCCAACCAGAGTACTACAGGCCTTACGCATTCCAAAATTGGAATGGGAAGTGATGATTGTATATATTTTATTACTGGATTTCCTATAAGTAGTAAACAAATGACTCAATTATGGTTGTGGTTGATAAATTAAGTAAATAAACACAGTTTATGCCTGTGAAATCAACCTACAAGGATAATAATATACCATAAATATTCATGAAATAAATATTTAGGTTACATGGAATCCCTAAAGTTATAATATACAATAGAGATGTTAAATTTACCGCAAATTTTTGGAAGAATTTATTTAAAGGGTTAGATACCCAATTCAATTTCAGTACTGCATATCATCCACAAACAGATGGCAAAATCGAAAGAACTAACCATATTCTTAAATACATGCTTAGAATGTATGTTATGGACAGACCTGGTAAATGGAAAGAATATTTGTACTTAATTGATTTTCCTTATAATAATCATTATCAAGCTTCAACAAAACTTAGTCCTTTTGAAATTTTATATGGAATAAAATGTAATACACTTGTTTCATGAAGTAATTGTGTTAATATATCAATGATTGTTACGAGGAAAATCTCTCTATGGCTAGGGTAAACCACAACAGACGGAAATGACTACAAAAATCAACTCTATCCCAAAAACATGCTATATAAACCAATATGCAAGTGAGATAAGAAATAGGCCTACCTTGTCTAGATGTTCGATGAAGTCCAATGTTGAGCACTTTGACCCAAAGCTATATACCTACAACTAGTTCTCAACAACCAAGCAAATAAAGCATATGGTGATAATATAAAAGGTTATCACATTAGATAACATAATCCATTAATATACATAACGAATACTCTCATGGATAATAACTAAAATATTTGCAAGATATAAATTGGACAGGAAAGGAGTATTTCTATTAATAAATGATCAACAAAAGTGAAAATATTACAGACTTTCGTGTCGGCATGGTTCGGAACCGAGAAACTAAGTTCCTTCCAGCTGGGCCTCCACCACTTCAATCCTCCACAAAAGGCAATATCATAAGAGAGAAAAAATGAGGTTCTCAATCAATATGAGAAGAGCTTGGGGGATGAACACTATTTTTTTACTTAAAGGACAAAGGGATGCAGACTCAATATGAAGTAAATAATTTCTCCAATGTAACCTTGCTCTCAAAATTGAATTATTTCTCCTCTTTCCATGGCTAGAAATTGGCCCATTTATATCCTTCAAAATGGAACTGAAGGGTTGATTCGAAACATTTCCAATATATGGAAGGCTAAGAATCATAGATCTCATGTCATGACATGGAAACCTGACATTAATTTTCATTTTCTGGCACAAATCTCAATTTATGCAGGTTGTAGTGGAGCAGCCTACATATACGCATGATGTATAGTAGGCAAGATGCGTACATGTGGAAAAATATGTATTTTTGGCTATCGATTTTACAAACAGGGATGACAAGTCTGCATAGGGAAATGTAAAAATTCCTTTTGTTGAAGATTGCATAGGGTGAGGAAAATATTTCTATAACAATGATAGGACTAGATATGTTAAAATACATGGACCTAATAGTGAAATAGGTACAGGAGAACCTGAAACTAGCTTGGGACATGAAAAATCGTTATGCTGATGCAAAAAGGACTCCAAGAGAGTTCAATGTTGGAGATCATGTGTATATTAGAATTAAACCTAAAAAGAATTATTTACGGCTGGGTAGGTATATTAAGTTAGCACCTAGGTATTGTGGCCCATTCAAGATACTTGCTCGAATATGACCTGTAGCTTATCAGCTTGCACTTCTAGCTACAGTAAAAGTACATGATGTGTTTCATGTTTCATTACTAAAAAGGTATATACATGACCCTACTTATGTTTTTGATTGGAAAATGATACATGTGGAACCCGTGGGAGAGGTCCCAGTAGATCTAGATCGTATTCTTAACAAGAGGGAACTTACACTCTGGAATTGGGCTGCAGGATATGTAAATATTCAATGGAATCACCTCCAGAAGAGGCTACCTAGGAAATGGAAAGTAATATGTGGGAAGCATATCCATTTCTATTCCAGAATGGTATTGATGGAAACTAGTTATCACCGAGGACGATGACAAGCTATAAGGGGGTGTATGTGATACCCCACAACTTGTATTTAATTCTTACTTCTATTATTGTTTTTATTTTAGAATTTAAATTATTTTTCTGAAAAGACAATTTGGTCGATTGATCAAAAATTGAATTGTAAAATCTTATTATTTTATGAAAATAAACACATGTGGAAAAGGGGCACATGTTTAAGAAAATTTTAAAGAGGGATTTAGGAATCCAAATGGATTGACCAAGTGGTAGCATACAGAGTCAAGATATGGATTTAACTCAACTTCAAAAAAACACATTCCATATTTATAGGAGAACCGTTGAACATGTGTAAAATTGAATATGGCAGGTGGCCAGTGAGCAGGAGCCTCAAGACAAGTGTCACAAGTCCTAGGAAAAATAAAAGAAGTCATGACAAGGGAATGGGATTCCATTCCTAGAAGGCTAAGTGATAGCTTGAGAAGGATAGGAACCAATTGACTGGACACAATGAATTTTCAAATATTACACATAGCAAGATAAAGATCAAAATTATGCAAGAGGCCACATAGGTAGCCCCTTGGATTCTGAACTCATCTCGGGGGTGATAGAGGTTGACAAAGACTCTAGTTTAAGTTTGGGAGGAATAGGGTCTTCAAGGTTTGGTTTCCCCAAAGTTTCAGGTTTTATTTCTTGTTATGAATATGTTTAATTAAATATTACTGTGTTTCTATTGTGCGTTGTTATGGCTAAACTCTTGACATAAATAAACTGTAACAATATTAGAATTAAGTGCATTATCAAAACAGGATCGATGCATATCATAAGTTCAAGTAGAAAAATTGTGAAAGAAAGTTTATAATTATTCTTATCCTAGATCGATGAACATAATCATACTAACAATAATAAAACAATGAAACTCGTAGGTAAAAACCTAGTTATTAAACCAAATATTATTCGGATAAGAAGCTTTTATGGAAGAGAACAAAGTTTTCAACAAATACAATGTATATAGATAAAAGTAATTGTTACATGCTTCATCGAAATACAATGTATATAACTCGAAAGGAATCGATACAGATTAACCAAGGATCAATGTATATAATTGGAAAAGAAATTATTATTGATTCAAATAGGGTTCTGAAATATACACTATGCATATACTTGAAAGGTAATTGTTACAGAGTTTAATAAAATACATTATGCATATATTCGAAAGGAAATCATTACATATTAAACAAAATCTAACGAGTATTGACTATTACACCCAAGAAAGGAAATGATGGTAAGTGAACCAGAGACTTAATTAACAATTGTATATAACCCAAAAGGGATCAATAATAGAGTATTACAAAATTATCAAATGCATCATTAGTCACAGACTCTCATGGGGATTTATACAAGAAATTATTTGGTCAACTAGTTATAATAATAGAACAGTCACATTTGTAGGGCCAAACTCGAATGTAGTTAAGGAATGGAACCTGAATACCTTTCTAATAAAATATATTCATGAATATCCATGGTACCAACCTCCCCGGTACCTGTACAATAACAACAAATAAGTCAGGATGTTATATGAACTTATTTAGGAAAAACAAAGTTATATATACAAAAAAAAAAAATTAAATTACCATGGATGAACATAATGCCCTTTTATCTCCATCCATTGCTTGAACTGAACCCAATTGTACAAGGTTATCTAATGGATGATGGGTACCCTCACAAGCAATAAGTAGGGCCCATCATTATTTAATTAATCGATAATAAGTGTATCAAATATTTACGAAGATATTACAGAATATAAGCTAGAGAACAATTACTACTTTGTGCGAACACAACATTCAAGAGTCCTAACTAAGTTCAAGTCAAATAAAGTATTTGAATAGTTTCGTTGGACCAAATATTTCATGGAATAATGGGTCTTGCATGATAATTCATTGATTCCAAAGGAAAAACCTTTGGACTAGAGGCTAACCGAATACGAAAGATTTTCACGACCAGAATAAAACACTAAACATTATATAATAGACATACACAGAAACAAGAAGTTCCCTATGTAAAATGTCGTAGAGACATTTAGATAGAGTCATGGAAATAATGATTACCCACCACTGCGAACTAATGGCTCAGATAATAACAATTTATGGAGAAACAAAACAAGTAAATAGATGAGTAAGCTCTTACCAACTTAGGGACATCACAACCAAATGAAATCTAGCAATGCTATGAAGTCCTAGAACTCGCACAATAATCCCACCATAAAAACAAGTAAAGTTTTGGACCATCAAACTCCCATAATGTAACCCAATGAACTCTAAAAATAATATGAGAGAGTCCTATGAAAACCTTAAAACCTCTCTGAGTAAAACGTAGACAAGAGAAAAAAAAAATTGAGAAGTGAAAAATAAGACAAACTAGGGAGAGGTCGGAAGGGTTAAGGCTTCGACAAGAACCCTAACATTTGGAAACAATATGACCCTACGCGTGTACTTCCTGAGGACAGTTTTCGATAAAAACTTGTATCGAGATGGTAACCCACATGTCACACATGAAACATCGGTGCATGATAAATACATTGTATGATATGATGGTTAATGAAGGAAATTTGGTGGGAAATTCAACTAAGGAATGGTACCAATTACGATTTTAATCTCCTCGTAAAACTAGACAATAACTCCACTTATGCCAAGTGTTATACACTAAACGATACAATGAAGTCAGTGTTAATGTATAATGAAACCTATATTAATGTGTGATGTATATTGAAACCCATATTAATATATGTTGTAAATTGAAACCCGATAATGTATGAAGAGACAAAGAAATAGTTTGGATATATATATATATATATATATATATATATATATTGGTTGACATTTTCTATGAGTTACTTAAACCAGGACTATATAATACAAAATTTCATACCCATATAAAGTATGATATGATTCAAAGTTGTGTTAACAAGGATATAGAATCAAGATGGAACGTTAGCCATAAGAGGGATACACAAATAAATAACCCTTGTAAGCTTGTATATATATAATACTGATCTTTTCATAAATTCTTAATGGTTATAAATATAACAATAAAATATGGAAACTTAGTGAAATCAAACATATAGGTTATCAAGTAGCTAGTCTTAGTGGAATAAGACTTAGGATAACCTTTAGAATTATAATGTTAAGTAATGAGTTGTTCATCTCACTATAGTATAAGATAATATAACTTAGATGGAAAGAAGTTATGAAGGAAGAGAAGAAAAATAGATTATTATGATTGAATAACTATATACATTAAAAAAAAATGGATTGAAAATTAAGGTTTGTGATAGATACACTCTAAAGATGTTATCACATTCATGACTTTGTATGAAATACTTATAAAAGAAATTCTATAATATAAAAAAAACTTTTATTTCCCATAAAGTTAAGAACATGTGCTTCCTCTTAAAAGGTCACAAGTTCAAATCCAGAGGGGGGTAGGGTATGTATACCTTCGTAGACTTTACCATTCAAATCATTGGGTGGAGGGGGTCCCTTGTCCAACAAACAAGGGGATCTCATATACCAATTTGGTGCCTGGATTGTTTGTGGCCTTAAAATAGATTATTATTATTATTATTATTATTATTATACTTTTATTTTTTTAACTTCTTAAATAATTAATAAAATCCTTATAAAATGAATTTCTTAAAATGATTTTAGGAGTGCATGGTAAGGATTTCTAGAGTTAAATGCATAACCTACAAATCACTCAATATCCTTTTCTAGTGAATCCTCATTGTCTCCTTTGTGAAGGAATAAGGTTCTATCCCCTTTCATTAGTATCACCTTTTTCCACTTTTCTTGGAACATGATATGTTGTTCTAATGAGTTCTTCGGTGACAATAATTTCTGAACTATCCATTGTGTTTTTCCCCTCTTGAAGTTACATAATATTCATCATAATGAGCGGTATTTCACATGGGAATTCAATTTGACTTGTTCAATCCAGTCTTATTAGTCCCTTCCTTTTGGGCTACAAGGACTATTAATAAATAGTTTTTTAAACCATTTTTTTGAAAGTTTTATGCGATTTCCAAACTCAAATTTGATTTTTTATCGTAAGTTTTCAATTTGAGGTCTTATTTGGCCTCTTCCCGAGGAATAGGGAGAATATATGCAAAGTTTTTCCTTTGAAACTTACGAAATGATGGCTACATTAAGGTTTACATCTCTTTAGGTGAACTAATGTTATCTCCATAGATAGAATTAGTTAGTTAACATTTAATTTTTCCTCTCTTCACTCCCCTTCTTAAGGTGAGGTTCATCAATAGGGTTATGTGCCCAGTAGTAGAGGCTCTGAACCATGCAATATCCGTGTCCATCAATGCTGGTGAGTCTCATGAATAATTGTGCATCCCTTCAGCCAAGCCCATTCCATCTTCATTTGTGCATCCCTTTTGAGCATCCCTTCGGCCAAGCCTATTTCATATTCATCTGTGCATCCCTTGTGCACATATATTCATCCATTTGAATCAATTCCATCAACGGATGTCCCTCTCTCTCACTTCCCTCTTTCTCACTTTGCACACGGTGACTCCAATGGAGTTTTCCTTCGCAAAAACAACTTTCTTATTTAATCTACAAAAGAACAACATAAGGTCAAGTTTTCAGTACAAATTTGCGGTAATCTACTACAGTTTCAAGTTCAATTTTAACTCTGATGAAGGTCTCTGAGTCATAATTCTGAAGCATCCATGGTCAAAAAATGAAATTATAAAGAATATATGGTAAGAAAATGCAACCTATAAGTTCTATAAGTTCGTATGAAATGAAATGATCAATATATTCAAAAATATTTGAATATATTCTACTATTGAAAAATATTTGAACTCTGTATTTGACAATTAATATAGAGAAACTAATATTCTTTAAATTTACAGTTTTATTTTTACAGAATAAAACCCTGGTCATACCTGGAAAAAAAACCCTAGTGGTCCCAATATTCTTTAATCTTTGCACAATTCTTTTCGTTGTGATAAAACCATCTCCTACACGTCTACAGGAGGAATCAATTATTGAGGAAATGAATATGTTGGCATTGAAGCCACATGAATAGAAGAAGAGTTTGAAGATAGATCTATAATACAGTGTTGAGCAAAAATAATCTTCAAGCAGTGAATATAACTATGTCGTACAACCAAGATTTGTCTAGAACTAGAACATTCATCGACGTGATTGAGGAAAATTCTTCACTGGTACCATCCAACCAATGTGTATCTCTTATATGCGGTACCATCTCACCAAGGAATTCATCAACTAATCTCTTAGAACGATAGTAAAGGACATCACAATAACCTAAAAATGACTTCATCACCTATTCGCTTATTTACAATTTCCATCCCACCAATGACTTCATCACCTATTCACTATGAAACATGTCTGGCTTTACCTGTTATCATACTTCTATTGACATGTCTTTGTCCCCAGGGCCCTGGCAACCAAACCATCTATGGATACTTTCTCACCTTGTGAAATCTTAATGGTTACATTACATTGGATAAGTTTATTACTAATTGCACATTCAGATAAAACATTCTCATCACTTTCAAAAGTCAATAATGTACATATCTGATGCCAAATCCATCAGCTTGGCAATAGCTTCTGATGTTTTCACTTTATCCAGAGCTAGGTCTACAGTTTCAAATTCCCTTGGTCCGTGAAAACCTTTTTCATGGCTCCCACGACGTCAATGTTGTATGTGTTATATGTCTAGGTCCTGACCTTATGCCTTACAATTGCTCACCTTGAATGAAAGTGGTTTTGTCTATACCAATATATATATGTCTCGACTTGGTCTCATCCTTCACCTCACTCTACTTGGGTAGATTTCAATCTTTCTCACGCGGTGTAACAAGTACCTTTTCTATATTGGACATATGCTCCTTTTCGGTACACACACTCTTCAGTAAAAAAGTATTGCTTTTACGGTGGTTCTTAAATATTCCTTCCCCCTAATATTATTTAGTGACGATTACTCCATTACTTATATATCTTCTCTTCTTATGAACTTTTATCTTATCCTTTTAAGAAGGAGGAAAAGGTATAAATGAATGAGAGGTGCACCTTTATGGGGTATGGCCAGTTAACTGAGAATTTCATCGAACCTAAAGGACATAGCAAATTGAAAGCAGTAAATTTAACCAAAAGAAGTAAACTGAGAGAAAGAAAGACTTAGCCAAATATATTCTTTAGTCAAAATTTTGAAGCATCCATAGTCAAAAAATGCAATTCTAAAGTATCTATGGTAAGAAATGAAACCTATAAGTTTTATAAGTTCGCATGAAATGAAATGATGAATGTAGTCAAAAATATTTGAATATCTTCTGCTATTGAAAAATATTTGAACTCTGTAGTTGACTAAAAACCCTAGATGTCCCAATATTCTTCAATCTAATATTCATTTTTCTGAAGCCCTGTGATTGCAACAGTTAACCTTGTTCATGGCTCCCACGACGTCAATGTTGTATATGTTGTATGTCCGTTGAAGGACACCCAAATAATTTTCTATGACCTCGGTCTCCTCCTCCATTACTGTCGAAGAAGGAAACTGAACAATCTTTGCGGTCATGCTTCCAGACATGATACCATTATTCAACTCACAACAGTTCAGATTATAATGAAACCAATGAAACGAAGAAGCAATCTGATAAGGTGATGTTCTTTAACTGTTGGCCCTGGTAATCATTAGGTATTTTGTAGAATCAATGGGCAGTGAGAACTAGGTTTTCTTTGTCGAAATCTACAAGGTGATAGTTATTTTTCCTAAGAGTAAATTGCAATGGCAATTGAATTGACCCACTGCAAAACCATATCCTTTGTTCCACCCCAGGATTGAAATTGGGTCATGATGGATGCACATATAGAATCCATGAAAACTACATGTGAGCATGGGAACCAAGTGGAGACCTGATTCAAGTGGATATCAGTGGCTACCCACCTTTTCCAACTGGCTCAAAACAATTTTCTGGAAATTTTGGTAATTTACTATTTTTATCATTTTTTAACTTCCGGGGCCATTTTGAGGGCCTAAATGAAGGTTTTTTGGGATCAAGATTCTCAATGATTTCCAATGGATTTGATTGAGCCCACAAAACGAATATACTTTGCGATACCTTTCCAACTAGCTATCGTGCTCCCCAAACAAAGATCGTATGCCAAAGTTACGCCCTCGGGAAGTTGATACACCAAACTACCCAAAACGGAGTCCACAAAAATGTTGGATTTTCATCTTCCGGGTTTAGAGTTTTGGACTTTATTTATGATAAAAAGTCCTTTGGAGCCTCATTGTAAAATCATCTTCTTGCAAATGCGAGTAGCGGACACATCTCTTCTCAGAGATAAGCTGCCACCATTCTAGCGAGTCTTTCACTCTAGATTTTTACAGTCTTTGTACATTTTCTCCCATTAATAGAAAATTATGTATTACTATATATCTGTGTTTATGTTTGCATCTCTAAAACATTTATGTTATATTATTGAATATATGAGATATATCTATACATTCCTTTATTATATCTCTGCTCTCATTTTGTGACGAAAATAATCTAGATCAGTGGTATTAGAGCAGGCTTCTCTTGATTATTTTTTAGTGCATGTCTCCGATGAGGTACGAGTATAGAAAGTTGGGTCTCAATCTTGTCTCTATTGAAGACAATATATCTCGCATGTCCAAGAAACCCTCCATGGTGGAAGAAAATAAAAACAACATAGAAGACGATTCTTTTAATCTTTTTCTTGAGCAAGCTCTCAGGTGACAAAGGGACGAAATGATGGAGATTTTTTCCCACATCGTTCAATGCCTGCTGATGACAACAGACACATCTTCATCAAGTGGCCAATTTGGAAGTACCTCTCCCTTCAAGGTACAAGTTAATTTTGATATTCCCACATTTGAAGGACAGATAGATGTGGATGCCTTAGAAAAATGGTTAAATTTCCTAGAAGGTTATTTCTATGTTCATAATTTTTTTGAGAGGGAAAAGATCACCTTCTCACTCCTTAAGGCTCTCCCCCATGTCAAACATCGGTGGGAAACTTACCAGGAGAAAAATTCCACAGAGGTGTCTAGAATATATGGGGTCGAGCCCACTTGAGATGTTTTTGTGGATGTGGTAAAGGAACAATATTAGCCCATTGGAAACTATGAGGACCAGTACATGATATGGACCACACTACAGTAAGAGAGGGGCCAAGCAGTTCTGGAGTTCACCAATACCTTCCATACCTTGTGCACCAATCTGGGTATCAAAGACTCGAAACGACATTTGGTTCTAAAATATCGTGGGGCTCTACAAAGATACATCCAAACTAAAATGGATTTTCTAGACATCTCATCACTCAGTGCTGCTTATCAATATGGTGTTAAAATCGAGAAGAAATTGAAGCACGAAAACAAACGGGAGTTTGGGTCTTCAAATATGCAACAACCAAAGTATGATAAAGATGACCTTAACAAATAGTCTCTCGAAAACCAGTCCAAGCCACAGGAAAAGAGGGGTCATGGGAAGACAAAGAAGGACATCAGAAAATGCTGCGATTTCAAAAAAATCGCCTGGCACAACATCGATGAATGTCTCTCAAAACAATCATTGGTGGTCGAGATCAAAGAAAAGGAGTTGAAACCTAATTTAGAATCTGAGTCTAAAAATACTGGTAAAGGACAGATCATCAACACAGACCCCACTGCTATTTTCGTGACCACAATAATTAAACCAGAAGAAGAAACCGATCCTAAAGAGGGGAAGCACCTTTTTCATTCACAGATGTGGGTGAAGGGGACCTCGTTGCATTTTATTGTTGGTAGCGAAATCTAGAAGAACCTCATCTCAGCATAGGTCGTCAAATAATTGGGATTGTCGAAAACACCAGACTCACAGCCATACAACACCGGGTGGCTTTGACAGGGAAAAGATCATTGTGTCAGCCAACAATTTTGATTTTTATATGGCATCCAACCCTTCAAGGATGAGGTATTATGTGAAGTTTCCCCACTGGATGTCTGTGATGTTCTCTTGGGCCAACCATATATGTGGAAACACCATGTTGTTTACCCGTAGTGTCATTGTTTCTCTAGGGGGTCATCTCTACAGAATACCGGAGGTAGTTCCAACTATTGTTCCACCTAAACTATGTCGCAAGGTAGTATATCATACTACAAAATTCAACTTCTTCACAATCTATTCAAAAGGTGAACATAAGGTTACTACAACCACTACAGCCTCAGCCCAAGCACCTTTTATCCAACAGAAGTAGGTCGACAAGATTGCAACAAAGTGTAAAGATTCCTTCTGCACACAGGCATCTCATGTAGACACACTGGTTAAAAATGTCCAAACCTTCCAGCCACAGGTTCCTGACAACCTTCAACAAGCTAAGCGACGCAACTTCTCCAACGAGGAAAGCAACTCATCAAGATTCAGATTCAACAAACACTTTACCCTATCCCTCGGGCACTCAAAAAAATGGATACTATTGCTTCCTAATGAGGGAGGATTGGTCCAGGTGGATATCAATGGCCACCCACCTTTTTCAACTAGCTCAAAACAATTTTCTTTCAATTTTGGTAATTTAGTATTTTTAGCCGTTTTTAACTTCCGGGGCCATTTTGAGGGCCTAAATGAAGTTTTTTTGGGATCGAGCTTCTCAATGATAGCCAAAGGATTTGATTGATCCCCCAAAATTAATATCCTTGATGATCCCTTTCCAACAAGCTATCGTGTTCCCCAAATGGAGATCGTATACCAAAGTTACGTCCCCGGGAAGTTGATACACCAAACTACCCAAAACAGGGTCCACAAAAATGTTGGCTTTTCATCTTTCAGGGTTAGGGTTTTGGATTTTATTTATGATAAAAATGTCTTTGGAGCCTCATTGTAAAATCATCTTCCTGTGAATGCGAGTAGCAGACACATCTCTTCTCAGAGATAAACTGTCACCATTCTAGCGAGTATTTCACTCTGTATTTTTACAATCTTTGTACATTTTCTCTCATTAATAGAAAATTGTGTATTATTGTATCTCTGTGTTTATGTTTGCATTTTCGATACATTTCTATTATATTATTGAATATTCAATATATCTTTGTACATTGCTTTATGTTGTCCCTTGACCAAGTTTTGGGAGATCCTTGGTCAAGTTGACCTATTTTGGGACTTCAACAACTTGTTGAAGGCGGAGCGCAAGAAGAAGCAGAGATCACGAGATATCGCCCCCTTTTTGGGTCCTTTTTGGGATTTGGGATTATCTAATGGGTATGGGGATGTCATCCCATGGGTTTACCCATGTTTAGACATATTTTGTAAAGTATAAATAGATGTCTAGGCAATGTAAGGGAGGAGGAGGCATCTATGTGATGTTAGGCCAATGTGCTAAGTGCTAGTGGTCGATCTATGTGATCAAAGGATTGTAAAGTGCTTTGTTCATACTGTGTGAGACTTGAAGAGCTGAGTGCAAGTGATTGTAGAAGGCTTAGTGTTGTATCCTACCTCGGGGAAGGAGGATCTGGTGAGGTGCACACAGATCTCCTATCCTATGCAGAGTAGGGTTTTGAGCTTTGTGCATGTAATTGATTAACAAAAGATAATAGAAGAGAAGAAGAGTTGGTGGATATAGCCCCAGGGTGGGGGTGAACCACATACATATTTTGTTTCTATGTTTTGTGCGATGTGTTGATGTGTTTATGTCTTTACTTGCTAAGTTATTTGATATAGATAGATATATTTGTTTATTCTTTGTGCTAGTGATGTATATGGATGTTAGATCTTAACTATGTGAATGTGATTAGTGCTTGAATTTGCTAGATCTAATCTACCTCTCTATGATAAGGGTTTAGATACATCAGATATGGTTGAATACTACGATGCTTTGTAATTAGGGTTTGTATGTGTTGTTAATAAGAACTAAATGTTGATGGATGTTTACTGCTAGGTGCTCTGTTAAAGTATTATAATCACAGATATGTGTCCCAGCTAAGGTTGCAGACATCTCAGTCCTACAACCACCCCTGCCTCTACCTCAGTTGAGACTTCATCTGCTTCACAGGTGTTGCCGAAAGGGCTGGTAGTTAGGGTTTTGTTGGTTCATTGTTGTAGCGTTGAACCCTAGGTCTACCCCTGTGCCAACAAATGGTTCCGTTGTTGGGAGTTGAAACTATGATTGTTGGGAACTGAGGAAGAAGAAGCTTTGTGCAAAGATCCGACCTAAAACTGTGATTGTTGGGAACTGAGGAAGAATAATCTTTGTGCAAATATCCAATCTAAAATTTTGAAATCTCTATGCATAGATCTGTCTCCCTAGTGCACAGTACTCTACCTAGTTTGTGAAGCTCTGTGCTAAAGAAAGGAAGTCTAATCTGAAGAAAAGAGGTAATATCTGAACTCTTTATGCTCTGATAAAGGTAAGAATATTGAAAATTTTTAGATCTGGAAGCTTTGTGCTCTGTAGAAGTAAGATTAATTGAAATTTTTGTTTCAATAGTATGGATCTAGGTATGTTTTATAGATTTTGTCCTAGGTTGAAAACTAGGGCACTAATAGATGAAAGAAGGTTTGGCATGCGTAGATCTGATAAGAATAGTGAAAGATGTGTTATAACTATGCATAGAAAGAATGTTTGGACTAACAAGTGTATGCAGGATCCTAGAAAGAAATGATTGCAGGTTACCTACTATGATCCTAACATGCAGTACAAGAAGGGATGGGAATCATTTAAAAGAAAGAGAGGATTAACCCTCTATTATAGTTCCAGAAAACTAAGACATCTTGCTAAGGAATGCCCTAGGAGAATATCTAGTTGTCTCTGTTGAAAATCTATGGACCATGAAGTATTGGATTTCCCTAGAATGATTGCTAAGCTTGAAGAAATGAACATGAGACAAGAAAACCCTAAGGCAGATCTAGAAACCATGATTATGGAAGAACCCCAGAAAGAATCAGAGAAAGTATTGCTACAGATAAAAGACACCCTGAATGACCACCGACATGTCATCTTATCAGAGATATTCAAAGAAAAAGAATGCATTGAAGCAAGAAGAGGAGACTTCGACATTGACTGTGTTCTAGATGAGGAAACATAAGTGAATATCATGACATAAACAAGTTGGGAAGCTATAGGAAGGCCTGCTATGATTCCTTCATTAGGAGGAATAGAAATATTCAAAGGAAAGTTGATAAACCTATGTGGAAATCTCACCAAGATACCTATGAATGCCAATAGGACTTCGAGAGAGGAGGATTTTGATTTTGATAAATTTATTGAGAACAACACCCCATTTACCATGTTACTAGGAAAACCTTGGATTGAAAGAGATCAGGCCAAAATGAAGGAAGAAGAAGAAGTTTTAGAGGAGAAGAAGCAAGAGTTAAAATATTTCATGACTAGAAAGATTGCACACTTGATTGAAGAACAAAAGAACAGATCAAAGATATCTAACACCAGAGACCCGGATGTCGAAGTTGCAAGAACACTAGAAGACCCATAGAATATTAAAGTACCTATTCTAGATAAAGAGGAAGTATCATCATCAAATCTTAGGAAAGAATCTCAACAACGTGAAGTAACTATGCCAACCGCAAATAAGAATCAAAATGGAAAAAGGAATACCGAGACAAAGCTCACTGGAAATAAGGCGAGAAATCTAAGTAAGAAGAGAACTAACATCGAAAAGTTACAGAAGGTTCCAGAGGGAACTTTGTGGAGGGAAAATTTTCAAAACTGGAGCTTCATTGGGATAACAGAACAACGCCACATGGAACTTCACCAGGGTGAAGCAATATAGTCGTTGGGAACAATATAACCGTTAGGCTGACCCTCCGAACGGGTAGAAATGCATTTATGGTTTGCCACCAGACCGTTGGAACACGCCATAATGAATAGAACAGAGTTAATGAAGGCTTCTCACCTGTTGCAAGAGATCTGCTGCCAAGTTATCTATTTATCCTGTCGCTCCATGCACCGAGAACACTTTTTCTAATCGTGAATCTGAGCCCGCAGACTCGTTTATTTTACACATTGATCATTGCGCTATTGTCCTCTATCCCATTGTAGTGTCTAAATTAATCTTTGAACTTGATATTTCCAACCCCAAGTGTGTATGTCAGATGAGTTCAGCGTTGCAGAGAAAGTTGTCGAAGAAGTTCTCATCGACCTTATGACTAAATGAGTAATGTCAATGTCTGCAGGTATACAACTGCCATCGATGAGAGGACTACAAGTCTCTCCGTCTACTAATCGCGGGGCCAGATACCATCAGTAGAAAATAAAACCAAGAACAAAGATGACCTAAAAAATGTGAAGTTGATTCCAACCATATTTCCCAATTACATCCCACCCCTAGTTGGCGCGGTGAATCGTGATAGTGTGCCAAGAGATTTTGAGTACACCATGGTCACTACATACCTCCCGAAGGGGATACGCACAGTTCGAGCAGAGAAGGATAAGATCACAACATTGAAGTTCAGAGACTTCAACCTCGGAGATCGCAAGATCTATGGTATGCTCACCCTGTACAAGTACCTAACCAGAATGAAGGCGAAGAATTCAAATATAATACCCCAGTCGTAGACAATGAACCTCACGCAATCCACCCTGCTGAATGTCATGAAGATTCCACACTTCGGAGGACACCAGGAAGTTAACACATGTGTCAAGCTACTACTATCATGTTACCATAGCGGCTACTTATGGCTAGACTGTCATATTATAGTTAACCCAACGTTGATCCACAGGATCAAAAGACTAAGTATGCAAGGACCCGACCCGCAGGACTTCTACCCAGGAAAGGCCATAGATCATACGCTAGCACAGAAGATCAAGGATACATATGGTGATGTTGAGAAGGGAACAAGAGGCTACAAGGTAGTTTCCATCCAGAGTGGCACAGTGCACCTACCATGTCAACTGATAGTCGGTAAGGAAGAATCAACCTACATGGGTCACCGGCTTTGTCATTGACCTCGCAGGGAAATGCACGGAAGGCCTACAAATGAACTAGGCAAAGTACCTAGTTAACCAGTTGGAACTAGAATTCCTAGAAGCACAGGATCAGGGTTATGAATTTCATTTCTGCTGGCTTCTGATCCTCATTGAATTTGTTGCCTGGGAGATGCCAAAAGGTGTAACTTTCCCAGACATTCATTCATTCGAACCTCTTGCTGCGAAGTTCGCTACCCTTTGGTATTCAAGTGATATGAACAAACAGTGGCAGCTGAATGTTGTGTTTCATACATATTACCTCCAGCTAAAGAGATCCATCGAAGCAAAGCCTTGCATGACTATGAACACCTTACAAAGGTTCCAACCCTTGATGAAGTTCAGTGCAGATCAGCACTTCATGTACATTACAGCGCGAGCAAATGAACATAAAGAGTAGCTCCAGTCATATTATAAAATTACAGAAGAAGACCTTGAGGAGATCACTAAGGAATGGTCCACTAACCTCCTTATCCCTACCAAACCTGGAGAGATATATGATCTTGACAGCCCAGAGGACACTCATAAAGAACCAAATACACCCAAGAATACTGAGGAGGTCCAAAATTTAAGTAGCGCCTCAGGAAAGACTGCTTCAGTGTCACCTGACCGAGGGGGTGATGATGAAGTAGAATATGAACAGAAGCCAGGAAAGGTCACACCGCCCAGAGACGAGGTTCAACCCTTGAATAAGAGGAAGGATTCCCCCCAAAACCTTCTTCCCAGAAGAAATCGAAATCCACCATGACCAAGATGCAGACCGTCCTCACCTTCGATGATTTTGTCTTCATCATCGCAACCCTAAATGATGCTTCATTGGAAATAATAGAGAAATAAGAAGCCAAGTAGGAAGAAATGTATGAGAAAATTGAATTCGAACACCGAGGGGTACAACAGGCCCTTTAGTCCAGTCACGCAGTCTCCACTATGCCCCTTCCATCGGGAGAAATAGAGTTGGGAGATCAGCCAACCCAACTCCACAAACTAGTTGATGCAGTTAAAGCTCGCCATCGACGAGCACAAGAAGAAACAGAAAAATCCACCCAGGCCTTGAAGCAAGTGCAAGGCGTACTCGTAGAACAATGCAACACTGTAGAACAGGAAAATATTGCTCTCCAAGCGAAGTTCGATGAAGAAAAAGCACAGATGTAGAAAGGAAAAGAACAGTTGCTCGCAGAGCAACTCGAAGTGAAAGAAGCGGCCAGCAGAGCACTTTGATCTATGAGAGTCTTAGAAATAAAGGCAGAGGACCGAGTCACGCAGAAAGTAGAAAATCTTGCAGAAGCTATCCAGCAGCTATAGCAACGCATAGCAGACTTAGAGCTCCGCACAGTGCCCGAGACTCCGTAGGATGTAAGGGATCAAAGAGAAGCAACCTCCCAGAGCACAGTTGAAATGATAAAGGCCCTTTCCATGGAATGCAAGCAGTTGAGTAATCGCAGTGCCTAGATGTATGAGAAAATTACTGAGAACCTAGAATTGTAAACACTAGAGTCACAAATCCAGGAAGCAAAGCAACAAGTAGAGACAATACAAGCGTAGTTGAAGCCCCTGTTAGTTGTGGAAAGAATGAAACAATCCCAAGAGTAGCGCACTGCCCAGTAGTAAATCCACACTATCCAGAGCAGAGTTATGGAAGTAACTCAGTGGCTCCAACCTGTACAATATAAGGCTTACCAATTGCTCACAGAGCCCCGAAGGCCAAGGAGCAGAACTTGAGCAGGTTTTCATTATAGTTGAACAGCGCCTGAAGGGACTTGTCAACGACACAGTCATCCAAGAGTTTGTTGAATAGGAGGCCACGAAACAGCAACAAGTCGAAGAAGCTCGAGTCTTCCGAAGTAGGACTACCTAGATTAGAGTGACTCGGGATGAGTCACAAGTGAGTGTTGGGGGCCTATTGGCCCTTGACCAAGTTTTGGGAGATCCTTGGTCAAGTTGACCTATTTTTGGACTTCGATAGCTTGTCGAAGGTGGAGCACAAGACGAAGCAGAGATCGCAGGATCTCGGCCCCTTTTTGTGTCCTTTTTGGGATTTGGGATTATGTAATGTGTATGGGGATGTCGACCCATGGGTTTACCCATGTTTAAGCCTATTTTGTAAAGTATAAATAGATGTCTAGGCAATGTAAGGGAGGAGGAGGCATCTATGTGATGTTAGTCCAATGTGCTAAGTGCTAGTGGTCAATCTATGTGATCAAAGGATTGTAAAGTTCTCTGTGCATACTGTGTGAGACTTGCAGAGCCTAGTGCAAGTGACTGTAGAAGGCTTAGTGCTATATCCTAGCTCGGGGAAGGAGGATCTGACAAGGTGCACGCAAATCTCCTGTCTTATGTAGAGTAGGGTTTTGAGCTTTGTGCATGTAACTGATTAACAAAAGATAATAGAAGAGAAGAATATTTGGTGGACATAGCCCCAGGGTGGGGGTGAACCACGTACATGATGTGTTGCTATGCTTTGTGCGATGTGTTGATGTGTTTATGTCTTTACTTGCTAAGTGCTTTGATATAGATAGATAGATCTATTTATGATTTGTGCTAATGATGTATATGGATGTTAGATCTGATAAGGGTTTAGAAACATTAGATCTGGTTGAATACTGCAATGCTCTATAAATAGGGGTTGTATGCGCTATTACTAAGAATTGAATGTTGATGGATGTTTACTGCTAAGTGCTTTGTTAAAGTATTACAATCACAGATCTGTGTCCCAGCTAAGGTTGCAGACATCTGAGTCATGCAACCACCCCTACCTCTACCTCGGGTGAGACTTCATCTGCTTCGCAGGTGTTGCCGAAAGGGCCAGTAGTTAGGGTTTTTATGGTGCGTTTGTGTAGTGTTGAACCCTGGGTCTGCCGCTGTGCCAACACTTTATTATATCTCCACTCTCATTTCATGCTGAAAATAATCTGGATCAAGACCATTCCATATGATGGAGTGCACGTGGCAGGAGATAAATAAATCATCTACAAGCTCGTTGTTCAATATCCTTTATCTTCAAACCCCAAAGAAACATCTCTCACACTATCTTCAATGATCATTATATAAAGTAATTGCAAGTGTTTATCTTATCGACGGGTTTAAATGATATCATGATGTCTGCTTTAATGGAAGTTAATGTGATTCCATTTTTCACATAGAAATGATAGTACATATCATTATTTTAATTTTCATTGTCCCAATAAAAGTCAAAATAAAGATTTCGTATCTTTTTTCTCTTGATATCATGGCGTCTTCTTTAATGGAAGTTAATGTGGATTCATTTTTCACATAGTAATTATAGTACATATCATTATTTTGATTTTCATTATCCCAATAAAAGTCAAAATGAAGATTTGGTAGATTTTTTGCGGTGCTCGACATTGAGGTTTATTAACATGATCCATGGTGGCTTTAACATATATACTACAAATTTAAGGTAGGATTAAGCTATTTCCTCTGAAGACCGTGTTGTCATCGTGTACAGACGAGCCCAGGCTACTTTGTTTGAAATAATGTATAAAATAATGATTTTAAGTTCATTTTGTTCTTTTTCTTGCATGTCTGCGATTTCAGCTTACCTATTTGACCTGATCGGTTTGGATTAGTCTCATGCAAAGCCTCTATAGTTTACTTTAAGTAAACATTAAAATATTTTATTTTTCAATGTTTAACATTCATTCAATGATTAATTTTTTAATTTTTTATTATAACATTCAGTTTAATAATTCATTCTATCTCTTCTGCTCCTAAATCCGAGCTTGGGTGCTCTCGTCCTCATTCACCCCCTTACAATTTGCAGGGCCACACCTCCCTGGTTCACCTCTTCTTCAGGCTCGAGTTTCCCCTCTCCAGAATTGTCGACCGTCAGTGTCTTCCCTCTTAAGGCACCTCTAGCTCTTTTCATGGCCTGACTCAGAGGCAAGGCCAAACGAGGTGTCACCTAATACACAACTAGGGGAAGGAATTTACCCACCCCAGACCCTCCTCTTGAAGTCGATTTCTTCCTAGTCTTGGCTCTTGTCATTGTGCCCACCCCCACCTAGCCACTCAGCGATGACACTCCTGACCTCTCCCCTCTCTCAAACCCCTACGCCTGTAGGCTATAGTGGTTTGATAACCTTGGAAACTCATTGGGTTTCACAATAATACCCCCCTCCCCCCCTCGACGGCCTCCTCATACGCCCTTCCCCTTTCATCACCCCCCCACCACCTCGGGTCCCGCCTTTTCTCCTTCCTCCTCTTCTGATTCCCCAATGTCCACCCACCCCCNGATCGAATAATGATCATGGACACACTGAGTGACCTCAAAAAGGACCTAGGGGAGGTCAATTCGACTATGTTCAACATGTAGAACAGGGACGCAGACTGCTAGAGCCGAGTGGACACTCTGATGTCCTTCCTTCGGGACCTTTGAAAAGCCATAGTGGACCGTGACAAGGGAAAAGCATTGGCATGCCAAGTCTAAGCCGGGCCATGGCTCGGACTAAGGTTTTAAATGTTTTCTTGTTTCAAACTTCGGTCTCCTCTCATTTCCTGGCAGCCATGGAAGGTTGGCCTATGTTTTTTCTTTAAGTTTCAATTCAGTTGTCAACACTCTGCCCTGCGTGGCTATGTAGGGTTTTGTTTTTGCATGGCACGATTTTTTTCTTGGACAAGTGGCAACAATGGTTTCCCAGAAGAGCATTGTTGCCACCTAGGACTATGGACAAATGGCAACGGTGGTTTCCCAGAAAGGCGTCGCTACCACGTTGGAAAATAATCTACAGACAACTGTATCTTTTTGACATGATTTAATACAAACTCTAATTTACCAAAAAAAANATTGGAAAAACCCACATTTTTTGGTTCTAGTGGTCATTTCTACTCACCGTTATCCTTTTCAACTTTTAAAGAAGATTATGTTTCTAACTTTATAGCTAATAATGTAAAATAAGTTTATGATATTGAATAGTTTTGATGTTTTGTGGACGTTTGCATCTTTGATGAATTAAAAACATAATGATGTACAATGGAAAGTTTCATTTTGATGATAAAGGGTTCATGAAAACTCCATTCTCCTAATATCACATGGAGAATTATTTATATGAAATATTTTTATGTATATTGATTTTTACTAACGGTTAAGTAAGTTTTCATGAGAACAAACTTATAAATATTGTAATTTTTTTGTTTCACAATCGTTACAAATGAATATGAATTATTGATGGGTATAAATTCATTTTAATTATAGATTTATCAAGTGCTAAGAGGGATCAAATCTTTTAAGGTGGAAACATTTTTTCAAATGTCAAATTTGAGGAGAGGTTTATACCTCGAGGGATTTGATCTCTCTCATTGCTTATTAGATCGAGAGTTAAGATGGATCCATGTTGGTATATTATGAAAGCTTATTCAATTTCCTACATTTTATCTTTATACATCATCTTAAAATTTCGTTGTGGAGGTACCTCTAATTGTCTCTCATAGTCACAGGATTCATATTTTTCATTTTTATGTGGAAACCAACATGTCATGAAAGGTACTCATGATTGCACATCAACTAGCAATTATGTAGATCCATTATGGTTCATCCTAGTCTAAGGATGGGAATTGGTGAATTTAATTGTAATACTATATTCTATGGATCATGGACCATGCATGAGAACCTTTACCACCTCACAAGCATTGAAAAAGGAATATTTAGCTTATGGGTGGGATATATATGTTACGAGGAAAAACTCTCTATGGCTTGGGGTAAGACCACAATAGACAGAATGAAATCCAGAAATCAACGTTAATCTTAAGTATGTTGGATGAATGGAAATATCAACAAAAGAAAGGCTAAAATCCTACCTCTTCCGGGCGTCCATAGGAGACCACTGTCGATTTCATGATTCAATGATTGATACATGCAACTTGTCCTCAACATTCAAGATACAGAAGCATACGAAAATATATGAAGTGTTAGAATATAAACCGGCATAGTCCATTAACATGTACAACAAATTTACCCAAGGAAAATGATAAAAATAATTGTAACATATAATTGGATGAGAAAAGAGTATTTCTATTAATATAATCAACATAAGTACATTGGTGACAACTTTCTATAGCGACACTTGACGAAACCGAGAAACTAAGTCCCTCCACCTGGGCCTTCACCACTTCAATCCTCCACAAGGAAATCTCATAAGTTTAGAACTAATTGGGGTCCTCCTTCACAAAATGGGAAGAGATTTAGGGTTGAACACAAGATAAGTTCAGACTTAAAAGACAAATGGATGTAGACTCAATATGAGGTGAAATTTCTCTAGAGTGTATTTGCTCTTAATTTTTGTTTACTCTCTCAAGGTTTGTATATGGGTCAATTTATAGCCTTCAAATGGAAATCAAGGGTTGAATCAGAGCATTTCTAGCATATGAAAGGCCAAAGGGTATGGATCCCATGACTTGGCATGGAAAACATGAAATATTTTTAAATTTTGAGCACAAAACCCGATGTACGTAGGATGTAATGGAGCAACCTGTGTATACGCAGGTTGTCTAACTATAGCCCGCATGTATGCACAAAAATATGATTTTTTTACTTTGGATTCAGAGAAATGGGGTAACTGAGTCTATCGAGGGAAAGGTAAGGACACCAAAGAAATATGAATAGAATGTGGAAAAAATTGCTATAATAGATGCCTCTAATATGTGAGGTAAGAGGAGCAATCATGATGGTCGAAATACATTATAATTCCCATAAGTGGAGTAGTGAGGACCCAAATAGAATAACTAGCCACTCCTTGGAATATTATAATACATATTGAATCTGTACGCATGGTTTCCAACTGAAGTACACTGCAGATCCATGTGAATATATATATATATATATATATATATATATATATATATATATATATATATGGGGTAATAGTTCATGGCCATGAATAGAAAATACAAAGTACGCATGTGTCATAGGAAGTCATAGTCATGAACAAGACACAATGGAGTCCGGTCTCAAAATAAAATAAATATATTTGTATACAATGACATACAATCAGATCTTCCATGATAACTACAATCATATAGGTATTGGTACATTGAAACACAACAGTAGGTATTAGGTGTTGCTACTGTTAACTGGAGGTGTTCTACACTAGACTTCACTTGATTACCGGTCATTGAGGCATATCATTAACAAACGTGAGATAACCCACCAATGATGAAAGTAGGCATCAAGGCACCGAGTACATTCAAAAAGTGTGAATAAAGGTGTTGAGGTCAAACAATTGAGGAATCCATCAAATAGGAGAAAATGACGTATTCCCAACTGTCGATGGAAAGAGATTCTATCAATCATGACTGCAAGCCTCTAGCTACTAATGAGACTCTAGATATTGATTTCATAATAGATGAGTTGAGGTCGATGGAAGGAGATCTGTTTAAAAGAGAGAATTAAGGTATTTTCCATCATCCAGCATGAGGTACAAATAAATACTTTGATAATTAGGAAGAACTCAGACAAACGGGATATGCATGAACCAATGACCGTGTGTGTCTCTTACATACACCAGATGTAATTAGTACACGAAAGAGACCCTCTGAATAGTAGGCAATAATGCAAACTAATGATAGAGGCAAGGATTCCACCAATAAGGTCTAATGGAATACAAGACATTGCACGAACCCCAATGCGTGAATATATTTCTTGTCATCGAACACAAAGGAAACCTCTCAGTCAATTATCAATGAGGAGATGTCATCTGTTGGGTTCGATTTCACCTATCAATGATGAAATTAGGCCCAGGGGTGCAAGGTAGGACTATAGATTCATGTGATTCTGAGATTCAATTGTAAGGGTTTGGCCAACATGAAAGGTCAAGAATCCTGAGTAATGGCTGACACAGGTTTATAATTCCTTTGAGACATAGCATGAGACAAATGGATAACTCAAACAACATAGACTCAAGACTGATCATAGACCAAAAGTTTGTGATGAAGGAGGCATCGAGAAACTCTCCATAGGGATTAGAAGAATAACTAGTTGAAAGAGACTAACTCTGAGTAATGAGTACAACTTCCTAAGTCCATACTAAACCAAAAACTTTGATGAATGGGCTAAAAAAAAAGTATATGTTCAAAGGCAACACGACTGTTGCCGATAGGAGACAATACTCTTTTCCCGCCCTTCTTTTTTTTTCCATTGTTTTTTGTTTTTCGTATTATTAAAGCCTGGAAAAAGAATTAAAAATGTTATAGTACAATGGAGAAAACAAGTTTCGCAGGTAATAAACGTACTTCTAGAGCACAAGGAACATACCTATGCTCAATGCAAGGAAATCATGTGTAGGATAAGGACACTTGGGAAATTTTTTCTCTTAGGGTAAAGGGTGTCAAGCTGCAAAGAATATATGGAAGGAACTGCTTGGCGAATGTTGATAATTATTGGGGAAATAGGATTATAACAAGAAAGCGGGAGACGACATTAGGCTCAACAATGCACGCATGATAATGAAATGCAATTACAACTCAACATCACAAAGAAACTTCCAACAATGTTCTTTTTCATAGATTTAGTCCCCTAGGCCTGAAAAAGCATAAAACAATACCAAGGAGAACTCTTCTATCCAATGGTGACTAGAGTATTCCTTTTTTGGTAATTCTTCTATTTGGTCTGGAAAAGGGTTAAAATTATATCGAAATCGATGTCCTTTCAAATCCATTTAATGAGTGTGAAAGAGACAAGCTTACTTGACAATCTTCTCATTTCAAGGAGTCTGAAAAGAGATTAACTAAGACTCTTAGATGCTATTGTGAGCATCATATAATGAGGGAGTCATGTAGGTAATAACTAGAACCTATATTGAGTAATAAGAATGAAGTTCAAACACAATGTCATGGCAGGGATAAACAGGACTCCCAAGCCAAATAGAAAACTTACAACATGGGCATCAAAATGTAAATGGGGTCTAACCTAGGATTCCCATGGAAGGTAGGCTCTACCACATTAATTAAAATACTTCTAAAAAATATAGAAGGTTATTTGTCACAACTTAGTGGGGTTGATCCTAAGGAAAAATGTTACAAGAAATGGATAATGAAAAAAATTAATGGAGGGGAAAATCTAACATATATTCCAATTTAGAGATCAAGATCTGTCAAAACGGATCAACATAAAGAAATGTACCAAAGAAAATGTCTCAAATGTCCTGTATATAAGACCAAAAACACTTGCCCATAACTTAAAAGGTGCAATATAGAAGCATCTGATAAAACATGTGTTAACAGATATGAAACTTGAAAACAAGAAAACCTAAAAGTACAATATGTATAGAGGACAGCAAAGCCTTGTGGCTTATGCATAGTAGTTCTCCAGGTAGATCCCATTTCTAGGCTCAAGACAGGGGCTTGTTTGGTAACCAAATTGTAAAGTCTCTCGATTAGGAAGAGGTCGAAAATCCAAAATCATAGATTCAAGGGTAGCCTCATCTGAAGGAAACTCAACATCTATGAAATTGGGGCTCGACATCTCACAAATACCAAGGATCAAGGTCTCACAAACAACAAGACAAGACTCAAGAGGAAACTCCATATTACTCGATCACATAGGGGGAGGTCAAGGCTTCCATGTAGGTCTTCTTTCGAAAGCCAAAAACTCAGTGTTAGGTCACACAAGCTTGGGAGAAACCAAACCTTTCCAAGCCGAGGAGGATAAAATACTCGCAGAGGATACTTCATATACATTACATCGATGAACATATATTTTATTAACTCCAACCATTTTCTGGAAGGGTGCAAAAAAGGGAAGACAATGCTCTACAAGATCATTCCAATCAAAGGAAACCATCCCAAGCCTTGCAAGGAGCATACTTGGAGAGAGTGGAATGCCTCCTTGTTTATGTAATATTCTGGATATAAAAAGTATGCAAAATAGAAATAAATAGCTAGAAATGGTAGATGAACAATAAAATAACCAGGACAACACCACAATAATACCAAAATGATACCAAAATAACACCAGAAAGAGCACTTTGATTATTGAGAGCAATGTCCAATTGCCTCTTTGAGGGGGAAACCTCCAATAGAGAAGAGCTCTATTACAGTAATATCCAAGGCAAAATTTCTCATACCCTCGACTCCAATTTATACTAAATATGTCTATCACAAGTACCATCTAGAGGAAGATCCTTCTAGAAGTGGAAGCTTCTATTAGGTATTCTTACATTGGACTTATTATTCCTTATTGCTAGGCCTTATTAACATTGACCTTTATTACATGGAAATATATTATTCTACCTACGTGAGGGGTTAGGTCCCTAACATGACCTCCCGTTTAAAAACAACCTTGTCCTCAAGGCTTGAGATGGGGAAATTGCTATAGAATGGTAGTTGGTTCCCAAGTGGCATCTAATGGAGTTGTATCTTTCCATTGGACTAACACTTCCTGGATGGTTTGTTGATGTAGACGATGCTCACGCTGGTCCAAAACTGCTTGTGGTTTCTGCCAAATGGATCCTTCTTCATCCAACTCGGGAGGGGTGGTTTAGGTTTGGCACTTACTTCCAATAATCTTCTTTAAGCAGGAAACATGAAAAATAGGATGGATCTTAGAATGATTGGGAAAATATAACTGATAGGCCACCTATCCAACAAGCTTGAGAACCGTATAAGGAGCATAAATTTGGGTGCTAGTTTCTGACAATGGTCAGCCTTGAGTGGATTTTGCTTGTAAGGTTGCAGTCGAAGAAACACCTGATCCCAAAGGATGGATTGGAGGTCCGACAGCACAAAAGGTGTCTAAGTGGCTTGTATGGCATGGAGTTGGTAAATAATTCTAGAATGACCTTTTTTTAACATCTTTTCCATGCGATGAGAACTAATGATCTCTGGGGAACCGAAGGTGATGCCTTGGGACATATATTGTTGGCCCTCCTTGTCAAATTTCATGGCTAATTTCTTAAAATCCATGAGAATAGGATCCAAATTCCTTATCCATTCTACACCCAACACAATGTCACAACCGCCCATGTCGATAGCAAACACATGAGATTTCAGATGGTATTCACCAATTTGGAGACACACATTTTCACAATGCCCTCTGTATTTCATGGGCCCACCATTGGAAATCATGATTTGGAAATTATTGATTGAACAGATATAGAAATTAGTTTCTTGGGAAATGTGGCGATGAATAAAATTACGGGTGCTTCCACTATTAACAATAATGATGACCATCCTATGCTTGATGTAACCAATTAGCTTGATGGTTTGGGGAGCAGATAAGACAGTGAGAGCATTTAGGGAAATGATCGGTTCTACTTAGGGAGGGTCTGAGGGATGGGTTATGTTAGTAGGTTCATGTGACACAGACAAAAGGGGAGCCTCAACATCCTCTTTCAAAACATCGTCTGAGATGGACATACAAATATTTTGTTCCTTACACACTTGTGTCCTGAAAAATATTTGTCATCACAATTATAACAAACACCTTTGAGTTGGCATTCATCCATTTCTCCCTTGGTCAATTTTTGAATCTTTAGTGGAGTAGAAGGAGGAGTGGGAGTAACTGGTTTAGTGCGAGGAATAAAGGATGGTTTGTGGTTTTGAGAAGAGACAACATGTTGTGCTTCCTTAGCTCTTTTAGTAGTGTCCACCCAGCTCTGAGGCCAAGCCATGAGGACATGAGCATGAATCTCATCCTTAAGGCCACTGATAAAACATTCTTATAAAAAATCATCAGACATTCCCTCTGTATGAAAATACAGTCACTCAAAAGTAGCTTTAAAGTCTTCCACTATTCCATATTGTTTCAAATTTTTCAAATGACCTAAATTGTTGATGCCATTGTCAAAGTGTTCATAAATATCTGCCACAAAGTGTCTCCAAGACACATACCCTTGTTGGGCATTTTTTATCCATTACCACCATTGCCAATGTTATTGATCTAGATGGAGAACACCATACCAAAGTTTGGCCAACTCATCCGTAATGCCATACAAAGAGAAATAATGTTCCATTTGAGTTACCCATCTAGTGGGATTCGATCCATAAAATTTGGTCACATACACACGCGAAAGGTGTAGGTCACGCTGAAAGTGACGGGGATGAAAATTATGGGAATTATAGGAATTTTCACCTTCAGTATGCAAAGGTGGGTCAGATAAGGAAAGATATGTAGGGATATGCATCTTGGCGCAGATCGTCGTAGCAACAGATTCATGTTGGGTAGTAATGTCTTGTATAAGCTCTTGTTTGAGTTCCACGATTGAGGCAGCGATGGAGGAATGCATCTTTTGATTGATGGTGGAAATATTGGCACTGAGTTGTTGCACTTTTTGTTGGGTTTATGTGAGATTAGAGTGCAAGGTATTGAAGTGAGCTTCCAAGTCTTGGCTACGGGTATGGGCCATGATGATGAGGGACTTCGTAAAGGGGTGGGTGGGACCACAAAAAAAATGGGTTATGGGTGCAGTGTATCACAACGATTAAGGTGATGAGTTGAATTCAATGGGGTGAAGCCCAAATAAGGGTGTTGGAAGGGAGTTAGGTCCACAAAAAAAATTTGTTGAAAAATGATAGGTATGACTGCGATAAGGGCGAAGAGATAAATACAATGGAAGAGGTATTAAATAATGGTGCCAACAGGATCCATATTTTTTTTATCCTCTGATCTAAAGAATACTGCTGTGATGAAATGACGAAATTCTTAACAGGAAGAAATATGTAGTAATTTTGCAACTCGAATGAAGGAGACACAATTGCACCGCAATAGATATTGTATGTTATGTTTTTGTTTCCATCCCAAGGCTTAGGTATTAAAGGGTTCTACAGACAAGGTTTTTCCTTGTTCTATAGCTTTCTGATATACGTGCGAGGTCCAACAGTAGTACTCAGCCCAATATCTCAGGGAAACAACTAAGGAGGCTAGATCGTGCCCTTAGTTGTACTACCAGACTACCGAGGTACTAGAGAGTATCTTCCCGAGTGTTTTTCTCAGTGGCACTATAGCATTTAGGTGGCTAGTCAGTTTATCTATGGAGGGTTTCAGGAGATCTAGGTTGATCTATATACAGGTGTTTTCTAATGCGATACCACTCGAAGGGGTACCAACAAGGGTTACAAGGATGGCCAATAGATGTGCGCTTAAGTACCACTTGTATTTCCTGCGTGTATGAATCCCTGACCGCAGGTTTATGCGCATAATGATAGATCTATGTACCTTAAAGACGCGGGAATACGTCACTACCCTGAAAAAAAATTAAGCCACAGTTTTCTATCGAGGAAGGTGCTCTGATACCAGTATGGAAAACATAAATAAATATCTAGAAATGGTAGATGAACAATAATATAACCAAAACAACACCACAATAATACCAAAATGATACCAAAATAACACAAGAAAGAGCACTATGATTACTGATAGTGATGTTCACTTGCCTCTTCAAGGGGGAAAACTCCGGCAAAGAAGAGCTCTATTACAATAATATCCAAGACAAAAGTTCCCATACCCTCGACTCCTATTTGTACTAAATATGTCTATCAAAAGAACCATCTAGAGGAAAATCCTTCTAGAAGAGGAATCTTCTATTAGGTCTTCTTACATTAGACTTATTCTTCCTTATTGATAGGCCTTATTAATATTAACCTTTATTACATGGAAATATATTATTCTACCTACATGAAGGGTTAGGTCCCTAACAGTTTAGAAGGTACTGAACTGGAAATTCTAAGCACATGGTTGAAAGACACATCACTCCACAAAAGAAGAGTGGGATTGGTCTAAGTTTGCATCAGCAATGTCACTTCCTTATACTTGTCACCCTCCAAGAGAAGAGTGGGATCGACTGAAGATTGCATCGACATGATCACTTCCTCAACCATTGGTTTAACAAGATGTGAGAGAACATGGTAAAGAGATATATCACCCCACAAAACAAGAGAGGTGTATGCCAAATATTTCGTCGGCACAACCACTTCATCAACCAAAGATTGATTAGATTATTAGAAAATTGAAAACGAATCAGAAATTGAAGGGCCATCAGACAAGGACCATGCATCTTGTACCACGGAAATAACAGGACAAAAAGGATTTAGGTGACCTCCTTTGCAAAGTCTACAAAATAACTTTGTCTTACATTCTATACGTCTAGGCTTCTTAATTGTATGAATTCCCCCAGTATGACTTGTAGTGATTGGTGACATGCTCCTAGCATGACTTGTAGAAGCTAGTAGATGATATCCAACATGACTTGTAGAGGTTGTTGATGAATACCCAACATGACTAGCAGAGGCTTGTGATATTTGTCCAGTATGACTAGGATTGACTAGAGTCACTCCCCTAGCATGAATTTAAACGACTATTTTCTTTCCCCCAACATGACTCACAGTGGTGAGTTTCTTGTCTTCAACATGACTCACATAGGTTGTTGACGAATCCCCAACATTATTAGAAGAGGATGGTTTCATGAAATATTGTGAAGGTATCATCCCATATGGTAACGCTTGCAAGGAAAAAGTGATATGATATGGATTAGCCATGTGAGGATATATATTTCTCCCCGATGAAGGAAATCCATGTAGGGGATTTCCTATAGAAAATTGGTTCCACCTAGATGTAAACCAGAGGTTAGGGTAGGATTTTCCATGAGAAAAATATTCGTAGGAAAAGGAATTGTGGACGATGGATAGACGGATTAGATATATGAAGTAGAAACAATCCCATATGTCCATTCTGTTGGGTATGTGTTATATTCTTTGCACGAGACGAAGTGTCTGAGCATCTGCGCCGGGCGCGCAGGGGGGTTAGAAGGGGGCGGAGCCCCCAGCAAGGGGATTCGAGGCTAGCGCCCCTGAAATTTTTTTTTTTCCGGGCCGACATATTTTCGTCGGGCCAACATATTTCTGGGACGACATATTTCCGGGACCACATGATATTAGGTGGTTTTTTGGCACATGCTTTTTGCCGATGGTTTTCTATTTCCGGTTAAGGAATTAGGGTTTTGGACTAACCCAGGTCATTGGGTTAGGGTTTTGGATGTCGCTGGCTCCTATATGTATATTGTATTGTAAACAATGTAACACAATGTATGAATATAATATATGTTGGTTTTCCCGGTTTGGGTTTCCAGGTGAAAAATCTTTGTGTAATGCTTGTATTTGCCATTGTATATTTTCTGTTCTTTTCTGAATATCAGTTTTTAGTAGATATTATACAAGGTTAGAATTTACACATTCCATCCCTTGAAATTATAACTAGGATAGGGTCTGGAGGAAGGAGGATTCCAACCCTCCATCGTAGGAAATGACTAATGGATATGCCCATAATCTGAAATTGATATTTTAAAGACTTGCTTAAGTATTTTGTATGAGTTGATTTACCATTTAGAAATTGAAGAGAAGAAGAAGATTTAATGAAAGAATGTTGCAGCCATCCTAAAGAATGCAGAACATAAAATGAACATTAAGAACAACAAACCATAACACCAAAGATTGTTAACAGAGTTCGGAAAAGTTTCCTACATCTTCAGGCCTTTGTTTGAGTGGGGTTGTATTTATTATTAATCTTAAATGCTTCAAAATTAAATTAATTGGATTACAAACTAGTCAAGTTGTGTTCTTCTCGACCTCAAGAATCCAACAAAACTGACGGAACTAAAAAAGGTTGAGCATGGCTCCTAGAAATGGCCTCCAAAGTTCACTTCCTCAATGGATTCCCTACATAAAAATGGCTTGAACTTCACAAATTGTTCATCATTTTGTTGTTTTGAACCTCTCCATGGATTTCAAAAAGACCTAGTTTATATATAATTTCATTTGGGGTTCACACCCCAACCTCCTCCCAAAATCTGGCATCAAATTGAGCTCCAAATCCTCCAATAATGGAAAAAATCCCATTAAAATCAAGTCAATTAACTAAAAAGTCCAATTAATATAGTTTAAAATCCACATTTGCAAAATATATGGGTCACGCCCCTTTTCTCTAGGCCCCTGGTCATGTGACTAGTGCTAGGTGTGACAGGTGCTCGGTCCTGGCCCTCAGCTCTCGGCCTTAGGTCATCTGAACGACATGTGGCCATGCGTCTAGTCCAAGTGTCATCTTGCACCCCTGAACTGGCTCCTAGTCATGTGCCTTGGTCGGAGGCCTAGGCCCACCAACCAGGTGCTATCCCCCAATTTGTTTTTGACTAGGTCGTATTAGCCCAATCTGGGGTGCCACATGGTGCCCTGTGATTGGGCCACATGTCACCTCTATATTGGCCCCTTTTCACACAGTCAGCTCACAGTCACCCTGTCCAGCCAGCCGACACAGTCAACACACCTACCATCTGTCACGCCTCGAGGAAGCCACCTGTCTGCTAAATCATGACCATATAACCACGTCACTACCATGTTTCCTCATCTGATATTTCCAGGTGTCTTCTGTAGAGCCATGTGTCCACATCTCTAGCCTCCACATCATCATATGGACTACCACGTCAGTGTCTGTATAGCCCATGTGTCGAATCCATACTATGTCAACTCATCCCTGAAAATGCCAAAAATGCATGACATGTGTCATCCTCTAGTGTTGCCACATCGTCTTTCTGACATCATCTACTATGTCATGCTGACGTACTGTTGACGTCAACAGTATGGAATGTTGACTTTGACTTTGACATTTTTTCCTATTTGGAAAAAAATTCAAATTGTGATAACTTCACCATACGGTGTCCATTTTCTAAAAATAATATACTGTCGAAATTTGCATGAAGATCCCTATGCGATGGTGTTGCTTTCATACAAATCCAAGAAATTTTAATTTTTGGCCTTCTTGGATCCATTTGGATCACACCTCCCCATTGGGACCTTTTGGTCCTCTAAAAGGATATTAACCTGACATCAAGTGTGGTATAGGCCTCCCCACTTGTCCTTTGTCTATCAAATCTGTCATGTGTACCTGTCACAAAATAATCAATTGCCAAACAACCATGATAACTAAACACATATTTTTATCCATTTGAACTCATTCACATCTTACTGAATCCACTACCATCCATGTAGAAAACATTAGCAGTGATAATATCAGAAATATGACTGAAAATGAACCAATATGCTTGACGGGTTTTCACGACATTAACTTATCTTGAAGAAAAGTATTATTGAACTCACATCCTACAACCATCTCATGTTCATGCTTAATATCAACTCCTTTACTTGGCACAATTATAGGTATGTCATTTTCATATGCTACCTTTCTTAATTGTTCCATCCTTAGTAGAGTTTGATTTGATTTTATATGATGAGCATGTACAACATATTTAGTTCCCTTCTTAAACAAGTGATATTGATTATGTTCACTGAGGAAGATTGCTTTGTGATCATATAAATAAGGTCTTCCTAAGACCATTCCACATTCATTTTGTGGCACCACGTCACATGTTACCTCATCCACAAACTTTGATAAAATTGCAAACCTTAAAGTGCATTGCTTTGTTATGGGAAATATATGATTGTTGCTTACCCATTTAAGTGAGTAAGGTTTATGATGTAACTTAGTTGTCAATCCCAATTGTTTAACCACTTCCTCTAAAACTAAGTTAGATTGAGATCCACTATCTATCAATGTATCGATCTTAGTATGTTTCGTTATGACACTTATATGAAACAATTTTCATATATCTCCATAATCATCACTTGACAAAACAATTGTTGTAATCTTAGTCTCATCACCTGAATCTAACCCCAATTCTGTTAGATGTGCTATTGCTGCAACTTTTTTCCTCCCTTTCCTTTCTTTAAACCACTTTGGTTTCTTCTCTAGGTGCAGTTTCGAGCAATGTTCATCATTGTGCCCTTCTTTCTTGCAATGCTTGCAAGAGAGCTTCTCTTCCTTCACTGTTGTTGAGTTTGATTTCTTCCCATTACCTTTTCCTTATTTCTTTGAAGATGATTCCCCTGATACACTAACTCCATTTCTTCTTGTTTCAACATATGTTGCTTGAACAGAAACCTCATCAAGATTATTAGGTCCAAACATAAATACAATATTACAAATATAAGAAGCAAAACCTCCTATATAATTTATAAGAGTTTCTTGTGTAGTCAATGGAACATCTAACATCAAATCCATCTTATGAAATTCATCTGTATATTCCTACACCGATTGTCCTTTTCTTAACTTAATAATTTTCCATTCAATTAAATCCTTTTCCTTATATCCTAATGGATAAAACTGTTTTCTAAGTGCAGAAATAAATAATGCCATTATGGAAAAATCTTACCAATTTGTTGAGTTCCATGTTTCATCTTACTTTTCTACCAAATGAGAGTTGTGCCTTCAAGACGAAGCGATGCCAATCTGATTTTGGTTTCCTCATACTTGATTTGCAACACATTACAATATACCTCCATCTATCTAACCCAGTTATCAACTTTCTCAGCATTAATGTAATACCCCAAGGACGAGCCCCAATTGTATTATGAATTGTAAACATGTTTTGTAGGTTGCTGAGCCGAGAAATTATAAGTTGTTAGGCTTATGTGTTAGTAGTCTGGAGAGCCTAGGTGTTAAAGGACAGGAGCCTTCTTTGTACATGTAAACATTCATATGATTAATATAAAAATATCAATGTGTGTAGACCGACCACGATAAAAGAGAATGGGGGACTCAGATCCACTAGGCTAGGTAAGGGAGAGGTTGGAAAGAGGGGCTAAGCCTAAGGGCTCAAGTCCAAGAGAATAATAATTTGTTGTTATTATTCCAAATGTTGTTTAAAAAGGATATGTTTTTATCCTAAGTTTCGGGGGAAAGGATAGGTGACTTCCAAAGGGAAAGGAATGTGCTTCATGAGCGATAGGTGTCGGCTCAGTAACATGCAGACTTAAGGGGGGGAGACACTCACACACTCAATTATGCAGGGGGGGTTTACGCAGAGCGTTTTGGCTCTCACACTTTCATCATTTTGGCTATGCTAAACCACTTGGCCCTGTGTCTCCTCATGAGTTCACTCACACACTAAGTAAGCCTAGAGCCAACCATTTATGCCATTTCTGAACTATAACCATTTGGCACCTCTGTAATTTACTGAGTCATCCCTTCCCTTACCCAAATTAGATATTGTGGTTGAAGAAGCAGGTTGTCAAGACTGTGAGCAACTCTCTCCAAGTGAGAGAGTCTGTTGAGGAGGTGATTTCTCCTGGAAGGAGTCCTGTAGCTGCTACAAAACTCTAAAAATTCCAGTTCGGCCTGTTGCTGAAGCCCAAGGTAAGGGATTTGGAGCAGTCGATAGACTGTGTGACAGTGAAGTTTTATACTCCTAGGGTGGAACATGCATGTGGGGAATGGGAGTTTGTGAGAAGTGGGCATAAGTGACTCTTGGGAGATATTCCTTCCTCTTATACAGTGTGAATTTCTTATTGACCTTACCTAGCCTAGGAATCCCTTTCTCGGTGAATTTTAGTCCTAGCTCGGGCGTGACCCACTTCTGAGAGTGATGAGCAGTGTGGTCTAAGGCTTGGAGGTTCGTGGAAGGTGTGCATGCAATTGGTGGTTTTACTCCAGTTAAAAGATAAGTATCATTTCCATGCTTAATTATGTATGTTATGCATGTATATGATTCTTGAAATGTTATCATGTATTCCATTGCATGTAGGAATTAATGTCAATTCCATTTGAGTCTGTATGGTAGCAGTAAATCTGTGTTATTTGTTTTAAATTCATTAGAAATGCATGTTATATATATATGTGTGTGTGTTTATGTTCTGTAGTGGCGTTTCTCAACCTGTCTAAGGCTGGGGACATCAAAAATTGGCATCAGAACCATGGTTTCAACACTAAGCCTGGATGGGCCATGTTATTGGAAGTTGAAGCAAAAGTTTCGGAAAATAATTGTTGTCGAAATGGACAAAATTCAAGCTTCAAGCCAAGGTTCAATCACTAAGCCTGGATGGGCCGGAAAAGTAGTCATTAAAACCAAAGTTTCAAGTCAAAATTGTGTCAATAGGAACCAGTTTTGAACCTCAGAACATTCCTAAGTGCCAAGATGTTACCTTGGCCATGTTATGAAGCTCAGGAGGTGTAGCAGTATTATAAAACCATGACATAAGTGGTATTGGCCCATAGAGTAATGTTGGTCGTAGGATCTATTCAGAAAAAGGAGAAATTTTCACAACCGTTAGATATGGAGAGAGTGCAGGAGGGTTAACCCAGAAGCCCCTCGAACTCCATGACTTTGGTGAAGATAGGTGAAAAAATAAGAGAAAGGTTGAAGCCCGAAGACTTGAAGTCCTGGAGGACATCCACACCGTGGATATGAGGAGAAGAGTTCGATCGTTAGATCAAGACAAGAACAGGAAAGTAGTATGCATGGTAAAAAATGGATCACAGTCATCGAATCTATGTGCAATTGGTTGTGAGCCATAGATCTCATAGAAAATCATAACTTCAAAATTCAGGAGAAGTGGGGTGTGTTGGTGCACCAACTCCTAAATCCTGAAGTTTCGAAGAAAAATAGAAGATGTAGAGGGGCAAGATGCCATCGCCAAGGGTGACGTGGACCTTCCTAGTCATGCCATGTGCCACCACCTTAGTTGGTGATAGCTATTCTATGTGGACCTAGAGGGTAAGAAGTCCATAAATTTGAAATTTGGGAGACTCGAAGGAAGTAGGTGTAGAAACTTCTGAAATTCCAGAGTAATGAGGCATGATGATGTCATTGGGAATGAAGTGGACACATGGAATGTGTGCCACGTGTCAATGGGTTTCATACTCACCAAAGATTGAAATGTCAATGAGAAGGTGAAATGTGTCACCTGTCTGAGTGGGCCATGTGTCTGTTTCTGATGTTTCTCCATGTGGACCTCCTCTCGAGTATGGGTGGTGGGGCATTGATGCTCCTAGTGAACACATGGCACCAGTTGTAGAATCTAGAGACTTGAAACTACAAAAGAATGTTACATAAGTAAATGAAAGGAAGAACTTTCAAAAGTTTCATAACACTAAGGTGACGAGACATAATGACGTCACCAAAGGTGACATGGAAGTGTTCAGAGATTAACGGTTCAGAGTGTTGGGGGTGTGAGGATGTGAAATACTTCGAAGTCTCGAAGCTATGAATTCCCAGAGCTCATATGTCTGAATTTCCATAGTGGGTGTCAGTCGTTGGATGCTGTGTAGTCGTGGATTAGTTATCCACCCTACTTCGTTAGTTCATTAATCTGGAACTACGAGGTATTCGTTGTGATGTTCTTTGAAAACTTATGAAGTCGGAGGCCTAAAGTCCCGAATAAGATCCTATTGATATATCTCTTGGCCACAACTGTGGTCGCATGGGTTGGGGGCTAAGATAAAGGGGTCTAGTGCCCAAAAAGTTTTGCAGAACAGAGAAGAACTTAGAAAGAAAAGATCTGTGGGGATTCCTGATTGAACGAGAATCGCAGAAAATGAAATATGAATGTTTTCTTGAATCATATTGACTTATGAATACTGTGAAATTTGTTAAGGATTGATGTCCTGACAAATTTCACTTGACCACGGATTGTGTTTGTAGAGTCAATGATTGTCAGAACTGAACATAATCATCGTAGAGTAGAGAGAAATGGAGGAGGCACAAAATGCTTCCAGTTCAGAGAATGAAGATAGAGGAATGGAGATCCATTTGGGATCTAAAGGATAAAACTCCAATGGGCATGGAGAAGAGATAGATAACGAGGGAAACATGATGAAAATCATTGAAAGATTACAAAAATATGTCCAGACTCACCGAGCAGATAATAGAAAGCTCATGAAATCCAATGATCAACAGGGAGAATTAAACCTAAATTTGATGTAGAGCCTGGAAAGGATAGAAAGGAAATTGGATAAGGAGAGTGACTCTAGTAGATCAGTAAGTCATCGGTTCTCTGATGAGAAGAGAAAATCCAAGAGTGTGGGTAGACACCATCATCACTCTCAAGGGCACTCCAAGAGGAAGGCACACAGTAGTTCAAGTCCATCTCCTACTAGAAAGCACAGGAGATTTGGAGTGGATGAAATGAAGGGTGAAATAAAAAAGATTAAGCCTCCTATGTTTGATGGAGAGCGCAAGAAGGAGGAAAATGCCGAGACATGGCTTCTTGGCATGAGGAAATATTTCCAACTGCATAATTACTCCTCTCATGAAGAAGGAAGAATTGCGATGTATCAACTAAAAGGAAAGGCATACATGTGGTGGGATAAACTTGTGCAAGTGAAGCACATTAAAGAGAAAAAATGTTTTTTTTTTGTAAATAAAAAGGGTGGGACCTGTTATATTACTTTAA
>JASDQU010242859.1:7221-43199 GCA_032191745.1 Picea mariana
ACAATGAAGACTGAATCAAGCAAATCTGAGTCGTACTAATGCTCAACCTCCAAGCTGGAAAGTGCCACGTCCTACTAGAATGTTGAAGCCCTCAATAATTCTGCCTTGCTACCAAAAGTTTCCAGCCATCCCGATAAATATGCCAAATGATAGATCGGGCAACTGTAAGAAAAACCCAAATGTCCAAATTCCCAAATCCACACTCAAACCTCGTAGATCTGAATTCTCCACTGAATGGTGCGCCCCACTGGATGATTGAAAACCTAGCTGGTTTGTCCCTAATGAAGGAGGCCTCCAAATGCTCTGAAACTCTCCAAGAATATAGATCGGGCTATGAGAATATCGTGGGAGAATTTTCGGGCTCAGATCTCAAGCAGATCTCCCTATATCTGAGTTTTACTGAATCACAGGACATCCCCTATGGCTCCAAGACATCCCAATTAGAAAACAAATGTAGAATGATGATAACCCTCCAGAAAATCCCTCAAACTGATGGTCCTGCCCCTGCAAACAAACCCAACTGTCGGAATGGCCCTGTTAGCACTCTGTAATTCGCCCAAGGCTGTGAGGCAGTCACAGAGGTAACATCAAAACCACTTTGAGTCTTGGATCTAGCCCTCCAAGACTCAGAGAGGGATCTATCTGTCTGATATAGATTTGTTTGAGGAGGTATTAGGCTAGTTATGAAGAACATTGATTGGGGTTTTAAAATGGTTGATTTGGAACAACAAGGAGGGCCATTGGGAAAATGGGGTCTGCGCTTTGAACAAGGTGATTCACTCTCAGATTTGGAAAATTTTCTTTCACAGGGAAAGGTAGTGGCAATATTGGATCGAATTGAGTTTTAATGGTATTGATTTGAGGAAGAAATAGGGGAGATAAAATCCAGGCACAGGAGCAGCTAAGAATTCCTGAACTAAGCTTTAGAAGAAAACATAAAGATCATCAAAAGCTCAGAGGCAGAGTATCTGCTGATAAATTATGCTTCTATTAATTTCCTTCTAATAATAAGAACTGAAAACAAGCATAATGATCATAGGAAAAACATTAAACAGAGAAAAACACCACCAATCTCACCACACAGGAATCATGTCAAAGAAAACATGCTCATCGCTGATTGATCATCTAAATATTACAAAAAATACTCTTTGGTCATACACAGCCCATGCTCCAGGAACCTCACAGGTCGAACCCTTTTACATTAAAATCATATGAATAAATAAGATAGATCATCCCAATAAGTTTCAGAAGTCGGTTTAACTGTCTCGGCCAAAAATAGCCACCACTCCCACAAAATTTGGAGATTTCTGCCATGAAAGACGGACCGATTTTCTGCGCAAAAAAGGGGTCTGAGAAGACATGATTTTCTCTTTAATGATGACACCTGGGAGAAAACTGAAATATTTTATTGTATATGGGCATGTGCTGGACAAAAACCTCCTTCGGTTTCTCCAAATTCGTCCCCATCTGGCCGTAACAGCTCCTGCAAGATCGGGACTGAAACGGAAAATTTAAAATCTGAAAAAATAGGCCTCGAAGATGTCTTTGATTCTCCCTGCTCGTAACTCCTCTAAAAAAACGGAGAGAGGTTTTCGTTCTTCAGCCCGTGCTGAGAAAAAACCTCTCTTGGATTTTCAAAATCTGTCTCCGTTTGCCCAGAAACTGATCTGAAAGAGGACATGGTATAACAGGCAAAAATTGCAAGACAAAGGCAACGGTGGTTTTTTCGTGAAACGCAAAATTCCGGACCCCCCCTCTCGTTAAATTCCGGATGGTGAGGGGGGGTCCGGAATTTTTATTGGCCGTGGATTTATTTTGAAGTGATGCATGATTAAATTGATATGTATGAAGTTTAATATGGATTCCGGACCCCCCCCTCTCGTTAAAACTCGGAAGGTGAGGGGGGGTCCGAAAAAAATGAGGTGCGTTGATTTATTTTATGGTATGGTGGATGGGGGCGGGGTCTAGGGAGATGCACGGGATTCTTGGTGGGAGTGGAGGGTGACATAGGGGTGAGGTGTGAGGGGTGGTGAGTGGAGGGTGACGTAGGGATGAGGTGTGAGGAGTGGTGAGTGGAATGAAACGTGAGGGGAGTGAGGGGGGTAGGACTTAGGATAGTGTGGGTTTAATGTTTTTTAATTTTTAATTTTTATTTGTTTTTTTTTTAATATTTTTTAATATGTGTTTATGTGTTACGTTGGTTTTTGTATTTTGTTTATTGTTTTATGTTTTTCTATGTTTGTTTTTGTTTTAATATTATATGTTTTATAAATTATTACATGTTTTTAATTTAACTTTTAAATTTTTTATGATTTGTTTTTATATTTTTAATATTATATGTTTTATAAATTATTACATGTTTTTAATTTAACTTTTAAATTTTTTATGATTTGTTTTTATATTTTTAATATAGGTTTTGTGTTGTTTTATTAATGTTTTATTTAATCCAAAAACTAACTTAGTTACTAACCTAGTTACTAACTTAATTAATAATTAATTAATTATTAATTAATTAATTATTAAATAGTTATTTATTTATTAGTTTAACCTATCCTAAATATACTAACTTTATTGCTATTTTTGTTTATCCTAAGTCCATTTATTCGGGGATGGAAGGCGGGTAAGGCGTACTCAAAGGGTTGAAAAGACAAGGGAGTGAAGGCGCAGCGGATGAAGGATGCAGCAAGGTGATGGGGGATCAAGTGAAAGAGGATGGAGGGAGGAAACGGAATCAACCGAGCCATACTTCGTCATCACGGGAGAAACGCCAAATAAACAGTCGAAGAATCGATTCGCCTATAATTATAGGACGCCAACATAGGCTCCACCTGGGGATGGCAGCTTCTTTCAGAAGGTGTCAAGAACCACAGACTTCTGAGCATGCAGACCAGAGTTTTATCCATTGGGCTGATCCCAAAATATTATTCTGTAACATGTACTTGTTTTGATCTTGCAACTGAAACCAAATTAAGCTAAACACTGCTGAAAAAGAGATGCTCGGAATGTTGAGCTTATTCATTTTTTTCCTACTTACCCTACTGCAATCATTTCTCAACTAGGTAATGGAAAAATGCCAATGGAGCCAATCCAGCAGTTGATTTAGTGGTTCTGTTCTTTCACTGTCTGTGATGAAACTCAGAAATAAGTCTGTTACTCGTGCTTGAGAGTAATTTCCACCCTGCTTTCCCTTGCATAAGATTTGATCAACCCAAAAAATAGGAAAAACACCGGCAACGGAAAAATATCCTATATTAAAAAATTTCTCCATATAGGCAGCTACAGGATCAGTATAGGTTTGGCCCATCTTTTGATTTTCAACTTCAAACAACTCAGCTTCAAGACTCGATTTTTCAGCTATGCATTCTGTGTCTTTCAACACTTCATCGTATGACTGTGGATGCTCTGATGGTTTGTGAAATGATGTCTCTGCTGAACACACCCCTGTAGCTGACTGTCCTAACATATCCATATCATAGCAGCGTTTTATCCCATAGCTGGAGGATGGGGAAATATTTTGACCACACAAGCCATCCAACAGATCAGCTATTGGATCCTGAAAAGACTGACCAGACTGCTGCATTGATTTAAATGATACTTCCTGGCCTTTTATGTATTTATCCTTCAATACTTGTCCAAGAGTCTCCTTCAAAATTTGAAATGAATTAAATCACAATGGTCCAGAGTTATTTTGGATTAACTCAGAATTTGCCTCAGGCTTTAATCTTTCATCTGAAATTTGAAAATTGAAGTAGGGCAAGTGCTGGGATTCTGGGTTTAGGACAGCCTCCATATCCTTAATGGCATCATCAATTGATTGATCAGAGGAATTTATGTCTTCAATATTTACAACTGACCTAGAGTTTCTTTTCAGAAATTGAAAAGATGAGAAACACAAGGGCAAAGTGTCTTCACTTACTCTGAGATTTTTTGTCTCTTCCTCATCATTGTCATGACTGTTGTGCACGGGCTGATTGTCACATCTGAACTGTAAATGATATCCTTCCTGCCAATAACACGCTGTCGGTTTCTCTAAACAGACAACCTCTATTTCAGCTTCATGATCATCTTCATACTGATCCCACTTGGGTGGACAATCCAAGTAAGGAATGTCATCAAACATGCACATCATATCAGCTGGTTGTTCCTCTACAAGTTGAGATGGAACTTCATCTTTGACTGTGCTGTGAATTGAATACATGAACGAATCATTATTCAAACCATGGTACCCAGGATGAGCAGAAAAATGTTTGGGGACTGTGACTGTGTCTTTCTCTGAAATCAATGGAACATGATGTCTTTGGACAGCAAGCTCCTCTTTTATGTTAATCTTCTGCATCAGCTTTTCCATGGCACTGGCCAAAATCTTCAGTTTAGCTTCTGATGATTTCAGCTACTCCATTTCTTTATTCTTTAACTTTGACCTCTTGATCAGCAAGTTGGTCTCCACATCAACCGCAACGTTCTACATTTCTTCAAGGCTTGTATTGTTCCTTTCTCTTAACTGAAATGTCATCTCAGGATCGAAGGCATCTGGGTAATGCAAGTGAGCTGATCCTGGGGGTGGCCTTATATCAGTAGGTATTGCATGATACACCTTATTAAATCTGGCTGAAAACTGATGTACTGTCTCCCCTGGCTTTCTTTTCAAGTGGTCATACTCTTCTAGGAGGAGGAAAACATTTCTCATGACCACCCATCTATCTAGGAAAACTTGCATAAATTGATGAAAATTTCTAATGCTTGCATATGGCAGACTTCTGAACCAATTTTTAACCTTGCCTTGCAAAGACAGGGCAAACATCCTGATACAGATATCATCATCTTCAACCTCATAAAGGTCAAGGAAATCTTCAAGGTTTTGAATATGCTTTTCAGCAGTGATCTTCTCATTTTCTCCATCAAACCTAGGCAGATTATTAATGTAATTGACAGGGAGGTCATGGAGAATAGGAGGCAAATCTAGAGGTTGATATCGGTTTGGGATCTTTGCAAGCACAAGAGATGAAGCAAGGGGCTTACAAACATCCAGAGGTTTAGCAAGAGTAGGAGACAAAGCAGGAAGCTTATGTCTCACTAGGGTTTCTACAGGTGCATCTGGGATGTGCACAGGTGTATGAGCATGTACATAATCTACAATTGGGGATATGATATCTTGAGACTCATCAATTGACCGATGGTCAAAGTACTCTTCAACAATATACTCTTGATCAAGCTTAGAAAAAGACAAGACATAATTGCAGATAAAACCAAAGATGTCTTGAATGCAATTTGAGCTTGAATACCTGGTCTTTCTAGGCTGCTTGGTCATGCTTCAGGTTCTTCCTCCAATGGAGTCTTCGAGTTGGTGTTGTCTGGAGATGATTGGAGTCGGCAGGTGAATGATCTCAGCCTTCTTGTGTCTGGTCACTATCCACCATCAGTGATCAGATCTGGAGCTTTGAAATGTACTATTGGGGAATTGTTCCCCAGTGGAGTCGCCATTCTGTTAGCACTCTGTAATTTTCCCAAGGCTGTGAGACAGTCACAGAGGTAACATCAAAACCACTTCGAGTCTTGGATCTATCCCTCTAAGACTCAGAGAGGGATCTCTGTGTCTGATATAGCTTTTTTTGAGGAGGTATTAGGCTAGTTATGAAGAACATTGATTGGGGTTTTAAAATGGTTGATTTGGAACAGCAAGGAGGGCCATTGGGCAAATGGGGTCTGTGCTTTGAACAAGGTGATTCACTCTCAGATTTGGACAAAGTTCTTTCACAGGGCAAGGTAGTGGCAATATTGGATCGAATTGAGTTTTAATGGTATTGATTTGAGGAAGAAATAGGGGAAATAAAAGCCAGGCATAGAAGCAGCTAAGAATTCCTTAACTAAGCTTTAGCAGAAAACATAAAGATCATCAAAAGCTCAGAGGCAGAGTATCTGCTGATAAATTCTGCTTCTATTACTTTCCTTCTGATAATAAGAACTGAAAACAAGCATAATGATCACAGGAAAAACATTAAACAAAGAAAAATACCACCAATCTCACCACACAGGAATCATGTCAAAGAAAACATGCGCATTGCTGATTGATCATCTAAATATTACAAAAAATACTCTCTGGTCATACACAGCCCATGCTCCAGGAACCTCACAGGTCGAACCCTTTTACATTAAAATCATCTGAATAAATAATATATATCATTCCAATAAGTTTCGGAAGTCGGTTTAACTGCCTCAGCCAAAAATAGCCACCACTCCCACAAAATTTGGAGCTTTCTGCCATGAAAGATGGATCGATTTTCTGTGAAAAAATGGGTCCGAGCAGACGTGATTTTATCTTCAATTATGATACCTGGGAGAAAACTGAAAGAGGTTATTGTACATGGGCATGTTCTGGACAAAAACCTCCTTCGGTTTCTCCAAATTCGTCCCCAGCTGGCCGTAACAACTCCTGCAAGATCGGGACTGAAACAGAAAATTTAAAATATGGAAAAATAGGCCTCAAATATGTCTTTGATTCTCCCTGCTCGTAACTCCTCTGAAAAAAATGAGAGAGGTTTTTGTTCTTCAGCCCGTGCTGAGAAAAAACCTCTCTCTTATTTTCAAAATCCGTCTCCGTTTGCCCAGAAAATGATCTGAAAGAGGATATGGTATAACAGGAAAAAATGGCAAGACAAAGGCAAAGGTGGTTTTTTCGTGAAACGCAAAATTCTGGACNGGGGGTCCGGAATTTTTATTGGCCATGGATTTATTTTGAAGTGATGCATGATTAAATTGATATGTATGAAGTTTAATATGGATTCTGAACCCCCCCCCTCTCGTTAAAACTCGGAAGGTGAGGGGGGGTCCGGAAAAAATGAGGTGCGTTGATTTATTTTATGGTATGGTGGATGGGGGCGGGGTGTATGGAGATGCACGGGATTCTTGGTGGGAGTGGAGGGTGACGTAGGGGTGAGGTGTGAGGGGTGGTGAGTGGAGGGTGACGTAGGGATGAGGTGTGAGGAGTGGTGAGTGGAATGAAACGTGAGGGGAGTGAGGGGGGTAGGACTTAGGATAGTGTGGGTTTAATGTTTTTTAATTTTTAGTTTTTATTTGTTTTTTTTTTAATATTTTTTAATATGTGTTTATGTGTTACGTTGGTTTTTGTATTTTGTTTTATGTTTTATGTTTTTCTATGTTTGTTTTTGTTTTAATATTATATGTTTTATAAATTATTACATGTTTTTAATTTAACTTTTAAATTTTTTATGATTTGTTTTTATATTTTTAATATAGGTTTTGTGTTGTTTTATTAATGTTTTATTTAATCCAAAAACTAACTTAGTTACTAACCTAGTTACTAACTTAATTAATAATTAATTAATTATTAAATAGTTATTTATTTATTAGTTTAACTTATCCTAACTATACTAACTTTATTGCTATTTTTGTTTATCCTAAGTCCATTTATTCGGGGATGGAAGGCGGGTAAGGCGTACTCAAAGGGTTGAAAAGATAAGGGAGTGAAGGCGCAGCGGATGAAGGATGCAGCAGGGTGATGGGGGATCGAGTGAAAAATGATGGAGGGAGGAAATGGAATCAACCGAGCCATACTTCGTCATCACGGGAGAAACGCCAAATAAACAGTCGAAGAATCGATTCGCCTATAATTATAGGACCCCAACAGGCCCCAGGACCTCAAGATAAGTTGGATCGAACCTCCCTCTAGATGATGGTGTGCCCTTGATGGAAACACAAGAACAGTATGGCCTACTACCTTCTGAAGCGCTAGATGGAGATGGGTTGAGACTAGAATGGTGTGGAGGAGTCTTTCATCCCCGAGACCAAACTGTGGAACAAGGTGAGTGGATATTTCACCACTAAGTTTCTCACAAGGGTTTGTACAACAAAACCCCCAAATTGAATGCTCAAGAGCAATAGCAAATGTTAATCCAAAACCAGAATGAGTAATAGGTGCGCCCCAGCCTCTTACTTATACTTTTCCTTCTAATTCTTTGTTGAGTTACGTTAACTCCCAGGGTTAATCTTCTATTCTTTTGTTGAGTTATCTTTTACTCCTTTATCCTTTTCCTTTCTTAAGNGTGAGACTATGACCTAGTGGGGGTGCCCAGGCCACTGAGTCTCCTCTTCACCTCTCTAAGAGGTGGGGAACATTACAATGCTACTAATGTCTTAACTTCCAACACATCGTCTGACCATTAACTAAATAACATCAGTAACAATTTTGAAGTGGAATGCTACCATTACTACAATAATAAAGTAGTTAATCAAGGCATCTAATCATGACAATTAACCAATCATTTAATGTAGCAATAACACATTACCTCATCCATGCCGGAAGCAACAGGTAATCATTTATTAACCTAAATAACTCCACATGCGTCTATCTTTATTCTAGGTACCAAAATGTTAGCTGCCTTCAACAATAGTCTGACTAGAATAACACATACCAATTCCATTGATGCATTTATGAACATTAACAAGGCGCGGAAACATACATCGCGACAAGTGTGCAAGTAGGGACAATAATTGCACTGGGAGTGAGTATAGCTGGAAGAAAATTAATGTTTTATAATTATTTTATATTATTTCTTTTTTTTTCCAAGGGCACGGGCTCCACTTGTTTACATTACCTAGGCGCACAATTTTCGGCATAAAATAAGGAGTGGTTCATCTCATTATCAAAAGGAGTAAAGATACTAAATTCTGTAATTAAGGAACAGAATTCTTTTTATTTAGAAAGTTGCTCCTAAGTTTGACTTGAAGGAATAGATTGTTTTTTGTTTCTTATCTAAATTGCATAAAACATTGATAGTTATAACATGCAACTAAAATTCCAGAAATCAACTAAAATTTTAAAGAGGAAAAACATCGCTTGCCAGGAACGGAATTTGAACAACGTTTGCCAGGAACGAAATTTGGTCATCGTTTCCAAGAACGGAATTCGAACGCAGGCAGGGCGTCGAACCTGGTCTTCCTTACCCAGGGGAAATGTTCCAACAATAAATTACGGTTGTAGAGGGAAAAAACGGAAGTCTCCCACCATTCCAAGTTAACACAACGGGTTCGATTAAGTGTATAATGTCTAGGAAAATACCAAGGTACTAGTTTCCACACAGTACACTAAAAAAGATATGGTGTCACTAAAATTCATTATCAGAAAAGAAAAGGCAGATCCCCTAAGATCTCGACAGAACTCATTAAATTCAGGTGTGATGGGTCTACTGGGCGCATGGCCAAACGCTTCTAAGAACACAGGTCTGCATAACCGAATTCAGAAGGAGCAAATCAAGGTTGGGTAAAGGATGACTGGCAGCGACTACCCTCACACAGTGAATGTGAACGCGAATTTATGCCTAAAAGTAAGGGAACAACAACAACAGAAGACTCGTACATGCAATGGAAGGCTACGAGCACGAGGAAGGTAAACGGATTGGTTCCTTTAGTTCGAAGCCACCATATTAAAGAGGAATCATTTTTTATTATTTTTTTTAGTTGTCCAGAAACGAAAATGCCCAAGAGACACATTGGTTTGCAGTGAAAAATGCAGGCCAAGGTTATGAGCGTAGAGAAAGGCAGGTGCATATGCAAAGGCCCAAGATCAAACACTATCCAGAAAACGATGAGTAATGCAGGGTCATTAACCCTGTCCGGCAATTAAAAGAAAACACAGGTGTTTACTATAAAGATCTCGAGTAAAAAAAAACACGCTAGAGTAAAATATTCTTGAATTAAATCACTCAGTTAAGACACACACCAGTAAAGGAAATGCAAGACGCAGACCCCAAGGCCATTAATATAAGGAATCACAGTCAATTTAAATGTAAAAGGGCAGATCCATATTTTAGTAAAGAAAATGCCTTCAACCCTTTAAAACACAGATCCAATAACCAGCAATATAACGCAGACAGAGGCGGGAGAACTCAAGGATCTAAACAGAATCATCACACGAAATGCTAAATCAAGGATTCTATCAACAGTTTAAAAAAAATAAACCAAAACTAAATGAAAACTCGGCTCATTACTAGTCATTTGACAAACGAAATCGAACTCTCATCCATTAAAATGCTTGGATAGGCTTCAGGCTACCATAGCCCCTATCTATAACCATTCGGCCAAGAAGAGTGTAGGCGATGACTCCAGGGTGAAAAGGAAAAACAATAGAAGAATGCAGCAATGAACAAACTAATTCCCAAGAGGGTACAAACAACAATCGACCAAGGACAATAATAGAGGTAGACGAATGAGTTCGTCCTTCGCTTCCCCATCCTTGCACAGAAAAGCAGGGCGTTGAGATCCATAGGTCTTTTAACGCTAAGGCGACGACCGTAGATCAAGCTCCTGGCCGACTGCTCCGGTGAGGACTGGCATGATAGGGATGAAAAGAAAAACAATCACATGGGTCATAGTCAAACCACAGGGTTGTCAAGTCATGCGGGGACGAAGGCTATGGGAAATCAGTGAACCAGACAATCAGCTAGGCTAAGAAAAAGGGGTCCACTATCAATCTAAACATCCAATCCATTTACAAATCAACATGCAGATCCAAGCATAAGTCCTAATGCATTCTACTGTACAAAATAAAAAGAGTGTATCATTGCCTGATCGCCCGCTTCGAATTTCGTCCCGCGCTCCGTGCAACTCCCGCTCGCCGACCGTCGAGACCTCACCGGTACCTCCCAGCCATTGCTAGGGGTACTCTTCTTCCCCCTTAGCCCCCTGAGCTGCAAAGGGGCCACACACACTATCCAGATGTTTCGTCTAACTCCCAGCTCGCCTCGCAAGGCTGAGCTACCACTCCTCTCCGAGCTGGGAAATCCCAACCCCCACAAGTAAATCAGTCAAGTCGATATTTCTACAGCGTAACATTACGCAAACAGAAAATGATCCTTTCTCCTTCTTCCTCCTTCATTATATAGAGTTTTGATATTCCTTTCTTTCCTAAAATCTTATTTAATTAAATTTTTTAAAATAAATTCCTAAAAATTCTTCTCCGTACAAGTGTCACCCATCCCCTACATTCCTCCATTATTTAATTTCTTTAATTAAGTAATTATCTGTATTTCCCTCACCCACCTAGAGTTACTCCTAGAATCACTCCTAGGTGTCCCCAAATTCCCTTACAGGTTTTAAAGGCATTCCCTGTTATGAAGTTGCTNATGTAGATTCTTTACTAAGTTGACTTCCCGCTTTTTCCCTTAAGTTCCCCTTTTTCCTTTTTTTTATGTTACCTCTTTTCCCTAGTTTCCTATTTTTATTTGTTTTTCCTCTTTCCCCTTTTACTTAGAACTCAAAAAGGCAGGTGTGGAATTTAACCCCTTTTCCCTTTTATCATTAATTTAGTATCTTTTTAAATTATCAAAAGATAAAATAATTAATTCCCTCTTTACATTTTATAACCACATATTTTATTTCTTATGAATAAATTAATTTCTTACTCCCTTCATGTTACAAAATTTTTATGAAGATCATAATTATTATTTAAGTGGTTTTTATTTTAATTATTAATATTTTATTTTATTTTACCTATTTATTTATCTATTTTTATTTTTTATTTTTTTTAAAGGTAGACAAAATTTTATCCCTAGCGTAATTTTAGACTAAGAACTTAGATTTTGTACTGGACAACATTTAATTAGGGAAATTGTTTTTTAAAAAAATACTTAACATATTATTTGTCCTAAGGCCATCTAAGTTCATTCCTCTATCATCAACAACGCGACGTGCCCTTCAAGACGCACTAGGTGCTCCAAGGGTGCCACTCGCCTTATCTGTTCCCTTGCGTAATGTGCCCTTCAGGACGCACTACGTGCTCCAAGGGTGTCACTCGTCATTCTCCATTTTTCTTGTGCAACATGCCCTTTAGGGCGCACCACGTGCTCCAAGGGTGCCACTCGCCTCTTGACTGACTTGGTTGACATCAATAACCCCTGTAGTCAATACTCCGCCAGGTGAACTTGTGGGAGACTAAGGGCTTCTAAGAAATAAGGCCCCTGCCTTATTGCGCACGCCTTAGAATCATCGTGAGTGACTGTCGCAGTCTACCCTCACGGCATCATGGGTCCTCTCGAACTAGATAATCGTTAACCTACAGTTCGAGCCACGGTGGGAGTGCTAGTAGGTTGTGCCAGGGCTATTGTCCACACCTCTCCCTCAACATCTCTGGTAGTCATGTGTGGCCCCTTTACTCCATATGTGAGTCTGGTCAACAAGCTATCGTTAGCCTGCATCATCAACAAATTATGTCAGAACATATCAACATCATATCATCTAGTCAGATGCACTAATATCACAGTAAAACAATTAAACCCCAATGGCACACTCCCTGACTCGATCCGGAGTCCTAGGGGTTCCATCGATGCCTCTGCATCCTTAAGGTCCAAAACCTGCACACTCAGTAAAACCGAGTTAATAGCACCTGTCTATGTCAATGTAGTAAAACAACATGTCATCAACCCATAACGCATCATAATCAAAATCAAAAGTTTTGATAGCAGAAAATCTGGATCACTTGCGAGCAAGTGTCCTCAAAGAATAAGTTCAATCAGTGCGCCAAAGCGGGATGTTACATGCATCATGATGAGTAAATTAAATCAGCAAAAGAGCCATCTAAGCAAGTAAATCCAAACGACCTCATCAAAATAAACCAATGCTCAAAGACTATGCAATTTGTCAAGTTTAGGTACGGGAGGGTAGACAAAACGACCTATTGGGTGAATCAGACCTCAATTGTAGGGGTGTTTCATGAGGGGACCTCCTTCTAAATCATGTGGATGAGGTGTCATAGATGGGGGGAAGACTTTGGGCATGGGGTTCACGACATACAAGAGGTTGTAGTGTCTCATTTACGGGTGCCTTTGTAGAGGGTGTGTTGCACCTTTGTTTTCAATGCAACCTTTTTCCAAGCCCATTTATTGCCTTTTATTCTTTTAGGATGTTTCTAGGTTGAATCCAAGGTGGGGATTCTACCTAAGCATGAAAAATTGTGTCCACATTGACTCTACCCTAGTCACATCATGCTTCCCCATGTTGAAAACATCTGGGGGGCTTCTACCTAAGAATTAAAAACAATGCCCACACATGCTCCACCCTAGTTGGCATTTTGTTATTAGTTATTCTTTTACGGGTCCCATATGTTTCTTATGAGAAACATTTCATTGTCCTCGGGATACCCGAGCGAGCATCTAGAAGGTTAATGATTGGATTTTAGCTTTTTCCATATACAAGCCTCTGGACATTCATCCCCTTCTTCCCATGAAATGAGGGACAATCCCTTCTTGGGTTAGTACACCCGAAAATCCCAAAAGGTAAGGAGATGAGGGGATGAAGTGTGGAAAGTGACAAGTATGGTTGGGAATGGCACGATGACTCATCAAGAGAACCTCCCAGTAGCAATCATATCCCTAAGGGTGACCCACTTGCTAAGGTGCAATGTCAACCACCAAAGTGAAACAGGGAAAAGAGAGTAATGTTCAAGCAAACGTTACATAATCAAAAGCAGTAATAGATGCAACAAACTCAAATGCCTCAAATATTGAAATGACACTCACCATAATACCTGACTTTTGCCTCATGGAGCAAGACCCAATGTCTTCCGGAGGCCAGCTGATGTGGTGGATACTGTCGTGATGAACTTGGAGTTGTGGTGGTGATGTGGTCTATGTCTATGCAAGTGGACATTGTTGGTCAAGTTGTCTCTCGGTACTCCATGTCTATAACCTGAGGGCCTTGAGACATCATCTCCTTAGTTATCCTTAGAATTTTGGTATAACAAGACATATGGTCAAGCTTCACTTTGGTCCTCAAACCTTAGGACGGTGTCTCAAAGGTGAGGACATGTTGTGTACCTAAACACAACATTTTTATGCATGGAAATAAATATATATTTATAAGTTATTTTGTATGCAAGGTCATAGCTATGATATCGCTATTTGATATTTGTAATAAAGCACTTATGTTAAATAAAAACTCAAATACATAATTAATAGTTTTAGTGTTAATTAGCCATAAAATAGTCTAAAACAAGAAGATCACATATGTCAATTCAACATTTAGTTTAAGTTATGACCGTAAAATTAGATTATTATTATTGTTATAAAGATAACTTCATCACAAATCAGAATATTATAACATGGTTTGTATAAAAAGGGTTTCCCCCATTTTATTCATTTTATTCATTTTATTAAACCATTTTATAATCACCGCAATATTACCATTTTCATAAAGATATATTCCTCAATATTTTAGAAATTATATCACATATCCATTTTATTTACATGAACATGGAATATAATCAATAAAATTAAATGTTCCAAAATGAATTAAACCATGTTTTAATTATTTTTTTAATTCTACCTTTTTTCAAATGGAAAAAATCCCACTTGGCATTGGGGTTGATACAAAAAAATGATTTTGAGTGATCTATTAATTGACCAATCAAGGGCTTAACGGGCTCAACCGTAATTTGAGCATGAAGAGGGCGAGCAATATAGGGGTTGATACAAAAGAAGTAAATTGAGTGATAATCGACCAATCAAAGGGCTCAACAGTAAGTTGGAGCATGAAGAGGGTGATTAATATCCAGCCTAATATGCAGGTAGGTGGATTATAGTTTGTCGGATCCAAAATAAAATTAGATATGATGGTCTATAATCCATCTACGGCCTATAATCTATAATCTGCAGCATTCAATGCTACCCTTACTGCAGCATTCAATGAAGGGTATATTGTGATAGCCTATGAATAGGGAGCACATTTGATCTACCTGCACCGGGGTTTGCCTAGTCGTCATCCAAACCCCAAACCCTAAGGAGAAAGAGCCATGTTTGTAACCTAAATGTCTCATGGGTGTGGTTTTGCAGCGTCACCTCTAGCAGTGCGAGATGGACACAAACTCAAGAGAGCATTCCCTTGAGCGAATTACAGTGTTCAAAAGTCTAGCAACTAACACCTCGTAAAGAGCCAAATCTACCATCAGTGACTCATAGTTCAACAAGACCATGGAAAATATCCCCAAATTGAACATCTAAACTACAGGGCCAAAGAGAAAAGCACACCAATATGAAAACTTTAACTTGATCGAGAAGTTTATGGGAGTTTGGCCGAGCGTCAAGAAAGTGGAGGCTCGGGTTCAGCGTTAATGGATCCTCGTATGAAAGGTGAAATCCAATTTTATTTTTGTCATAAGGGATAGTTTTGTTAAATATAATGTAACCTCAACGGGCTGACTGTACACTGCCAACTATACTTTTCTTTTCTTGATTTGCTTGATCCTATTTAGCTCAACTATTTTCCCTTTGCATAGCAGTTCTTCATTAACTCTTCTCATTGTACTTTCTTCTTACATTCTCAATATACTGAATACAGTTTTCTGCTCTATTCTTTTCTCTCTGCATTTCTTGCTTCACAATTTATCATGGTATCAAAGCTGCAGTAGTAAGCCTCTTCACACATGCTGGAGAGCAACACGATCCTCACAGCGCAGAGCTTACACAGATCACGAGAGCACACGACACAAACTTTTCGCAAGGCTTGGAGAGTTGTTCGTAATACTCTCAAAAGATCAGCGTAGGAAGCTTGCAGAGGAAGCAGAGCGCTATACGCTCAAAAGATAGAGACTGTAGAAGGAGAAACTCTAAAGAATTGTGAACAATTTCAATATCCGTCAAAGATTCACGAAGAAGAGCTGCAAGAGGCAGGAAAATTTGAAGAATTCAAAGAAATTCGTTCAAATTTGTGAAAGATTGTTGCAGGAGGCAGAATCGTTTAAAGAATTTCAGGAAATATCTCTCCTCCATTTGCAGCAGAGAACAGTAAGCTTCAAAGAACTCGTGAAATTCTTTCAAAACTTTGAAAGATTCACGAATTTTTCTTCCGCAGGAGAAAATCCTTGCAAAGGCAGCAAAGAACACGTCAGAGGAGCCAAGAACAAGAAATCGCAGATGTAAGATCCGTCCTGCGAAAATATCTAAGGCGAAAATCCAGTTCAGAAGTGACGAGGAAAGCGCAGAAAAGGCGAAACAATTTCAGTCGTTAGATTTCGCGCATAGGATTGACAGTTGTCGGATCCGTGAGAAAGTGCACGAGGCTTAGTCCTCTGGAGCGCACAGGAGAAATTTCAACTTGTGAAGTCACAAAATCGTTAGGACCATCCATCAAGGGAGAGGTGGCGAGATCTCGGCATTTCGCTGACTCGCAAGGTGTAAAGGTCAGAACACTGTCGTGAGACTTCGTGAATCGCGAAATTCTGATTCATTCTGGACCGTTGGATTGAGAAAGATTGTGAGTCGTCGATCTGACTCTATCGCAAAATTGGGAATCAGGAGTTGGACAAGAAAAGGGGACTGCACTCGAAACCCCGATATGCGAAATCGTGAAATCCCAAAATCACAAATCGTGAAATCCCGAAAGGATTGTGAACAATCCATCTCAGAGGACAGGTGGCAGCAGATTCAAGCGCCATCGAAATTTTGGCATTTCGGAGTTCGGGATATCGAAGGTCTTGTTGATGAAGGTCGGGACACTCCACAGCGAAAGTCCCAAAATCCCGAAAAGATCACAGTCGTCCATTCGTTGGGACACGTGGCGGAGATCGAGGAAACCTTCGATATTTCAGCTACTGGAGTTTCAAGTTGATAGAGGATTTGCGTCACCGGGGGTCGCAAGTCGCGAAATCGTGAAATGCAGGAGGATCGTCCATCTTGAGGAGACGCGTGGTAGCAATCTAGGATTTCAGGAGATTTTTCGAAAGGAGAAGGACACTTTGCCATTTCGGCATTCCACGTATCGGTATTTTGGGGGTCAAGAGGACAGGAGATCGGGCGCTTGAGTCGCGAAACCCCAAAACAAGACTATGGTCTTATGAGTAGTGGTCACATAGAGCAAGGCATAGCTCAAGGGGCTAATGCGATAAAGGTCATTTCGGCATTTCAAATCCAATAGACAAGAAGTCAGGCAACTCAACATTGAAAGTCCCGAAAAGTGAAATCTCGAAAAGGCGTTAGCGCCAGGATATTTCGGATTTTGGGAAATTGAGGGACAAAGAACCGGCGAAGGCATCGCGATTCCCCAGTTCGCGAAAAGCTGGTAGCGCTTGAACATTTAGGCGCGTGGACACATTAAACGGAGACTAAGGGCCAATTCAAGGTCATTAAGCTCTCTTCGGCATTTCGGCAATCGGAAGTTGGAGAGACAAGAGTTCGGAGGACTCGTATAACGAAGTCCCGAAGTCAGAATCGCGCAGTCAAAACTCATGAAGATGAAACTCGCGAAATCTGGAATCGCAAAGTTCCAAAGTCACTGCAAGAAATTAGTAGATCTGGTTTAAGCACAAGAAACAGGTAAACACAAAATTTTTCCAAATTGTTTTTTACTATTTTGTCAAATTCTTTAAATATGGCGACGTCTAGAAATTTAGGACTAACTCAAGGTCCGATTCTTCTTGGAAAGAACTATGAGTTATGGTCTCTTCGGATGAGATCGTTCTTGCAAGCACAAGAGTGCTGGGATCTAGTGTATCTTGGATATGTGGAACCAGATCAAGCAAACCTTTCTGCCATGACAAACCAACAGAGAATTGCTCAAGCAACTCAGAGAAAATAAATCCAAATTTTGGATTCAAAATTCAGTGGATGACTTGATTTTCTCAAAAATCACAGGCGCTAGTACTTCAAAACAGGCCTGGGACATCCTTAAATCAACCTACCAAGGAAATGACAGGGTCAAAATAGTCAAAATGCAGACCTTGAGGACACAATTCGAGACTTTAAGAATGACAGAGTCTGAAAATGTGGATCAGTTTATGACCAGAGTCATGGGAATTGTGAACCAGATCAGATTAACTAATGAAGCCATCATTGATCAACGCATTGTTGAGAAAGTCCTCAGAAGTTTACCAACTAAATTTGAAATGGTCGTTACAGCAATCCTTGAATCCAAGGATCTGTCACGTTTTTCAACAGATGAACTAATTGGTTCCCTGGTGACACATGAGACCAGACTGCATCTCACAGATGAGTCAATCGCCAATGCCTTCAAAACTCAATTCTCCTTCAACAGAGGGAAAGGCAGAGGAAGAGGCAGAGGTCACCAAGGACGAGGGAGTACTACAAGTGACCAACACTCAAATGGAGGTAATAGACAATAGATCCAGCATCAAAATTTCCAAGGTCACAGACAACAACACCAGAATCAGAATTTTCAGCCTCAAAGAGGCAGAGGGAGAAGATCAAATGGGAAATCAATCATACAATGCTATTACTGCAAAAAATATGGGCACTATGAATTTGAATGCCGAAAGAAACAGGAAGATCATCTCTCAGGCAAAGCACATGTGTCAAATCATACGGGAGAAACCTCAAAAGGTATGTTTCTCTCATGTCACAAGTCTGAAGAACAACCTAAAGATCTCTGGTTGCTAGACAGTGGATGCAGAAATCACATGACAGGTAACAAAGATTTACTTTCATGCATCGATTCTTCAATCTCATCTGATATTACACTTGGAAATGATTCCTTAGTCAAAATTCAAGGAAAAGGAACTGTACCTATTCTTACTAAACAGAATGTAAAGAAGGACATAAACAATGTTCATCGTGTTCCAGATCTGAAACATAATTTGCTAAGTGTAGGATAGCTCATTGAAAATGGCTATAAGGTACTCTTTGAGGGAGCATCTTGCAAGATATATGACAAAACCCCCAGCAGAAAATTGATTTCTGAAATCCACATGACTCAGAATAGGATGTTTCCCCTTACACTCAAAACTGCAAATCTGATTCAACCATATGCACAAAGTGCATCCACCCTGAATGAAACAATGGTTTGGCATACAAGATTTGGACATCTACCCTTTAAAAGCCTAAGTCTTCTTCAGAAGCACTCCATGGTCAAAGGTCTTCCCATCTTCAAAGAACAACATTCCCCATGTGAGTCTTACATACTTGGAAAACATAAGAGAACTAGTTTTTCACAGTCATCCAATCAAGCCAAACAACATCTCGTACTAGTTCACACTGACCTATGTGGACCAATGCAAATAGAGTCCATAGGTGGTAGATTTTATTTTCTAACATTTATTGATGATTTCAGTAGGAAAATCTGGATCTATTTTCTCAGACACAAGTTTGAAACTTTTGCAAAATTCAAAGAATTCAAGGCAGAAGCTGAAAAACAGAGTGGAAAATATATAAAAGCACTCAGGTCCGATGGAGGAGGAGAATACAACTCCAATGAATTTGCAAATTTCTGCAAATCACAAGGCATTATCATGCAAACAACAGCCAGGTATACTCCACAACAGAATGGAGTGGCTGAAAGGAAAAATCAGACAATAATGAATATGGAAAGAACACTTCTCAAAGAGAAAAGTTTGTCAAATATTTTTTGGGTTGAAGCAGTAGCATGCTCAGTTTATCTCTTGAATAGATATCCAACCACAAGTCTAAAGATAAAAGTCCCTCAAGAAGCATGGAGTGGGACAAAGCTCAATGTTGCACATCTAAGGACATTCGGATGCATAGCATACGCTCACATACCTTCCGAATCAAGGAAGAAATTGGATGATAGAAGTGAGAAATGTATATTCACTAGATATAGTGAAACATCTAAAGCTTACAGGCTTTACAATCCAATCTCCAAGAAACTAATTCTCAGCAGAGATGTAAAATTTCTGGAAAATCAATCCTAGAATGAATCAGAAAATTAGCAGATGGACAGCCAAAATCCATTGCTGCCAAGTTCTAAAAATGCAGAAAATTCAGAACAGTCAATACCTCAACTTGCTCTTCCAAGATTTCAAGTACAAAGACAACCTGAAAACTCATAGGATAACTCAATTTCCAGCAGAGACTCATTCTCTGAACCTCAAAATCAGAGAACTCGAAGTTTGAGAGAAATCCATTAGCAATTGGATGACTTTGAACAACACAATTTTTTTGCACTAATGTCATGTCAACCTACATCTTTTAAGAAAGCAACTAAGGAGCCACATTGGGTTCAAGCCATGAACCAAGAAATTGACTCCATTGAGAAGAACAAGACATGGGATCTTGTTGATTTGCCAAGTCACAAGAAAAGTATTGGTGTCAAGTGAGTCTACAAAACTAAACTCAATGAAAAAGGGCAGATAGAAAAACACAAGGCAAGACTTGTTGCCAAAGGATTCTCACAACAACCTGGTACTGATTATGGTGAAATATTTGCTCCAGTAGCAAGATTAGACACTGTAAGGACTCTATTGGCCATAGCATCCCAACACAAATGGAAAGTATACCAAATGGATGTCAAGTCAGCATTCCTGAATGGTTTTTTAGAAGAAGAGGTGTATGTCGATCAGCCACCAGGATTTGAAGTCCAAGAGCACCCAGCCAAAGTATATCGGTTGAAGAAAGCNAAATGAGCCACCTCTTTACACCAAAACAGATCAGCACGGTAAAATTTTAATTGTATGTTTATATGTTGATGACATGATATATACTGGAAATCTTGAGTTAACAAATTTTAAACATGCCATGAAATCTGAGTTTGAGATGACAAATCTTGGCATCATGAAATATTTTTTGGGCATTGAGGTTGATCAATCAACCAAAGGAATTTTTGTCTGTCAGAAAAAGTATGCAGCAAACATCATCAAAAGATTTCGCATGGAAGAATGCAATCCAACAGAAACCCCTATACCCCTAGGCACAAAATTGAGCAAGAATGATGAAGGTCCTACAGTGGACCCTACTCTGTACAAAAGTTTAATAGGCAGTTTGTTGTATCTTACAGTAACTAGGCCTGATATTATGTATGCAGCTAGCCTTGTTTCCATATTCATGGAATCCCCCAAAGATTTTCACTGGAAAATGGCGAAATGAATTCTGAGATATGTTGCAGGAACTCTCAATTTTGGCTTATGGTACACTAAATCTGATAGTAATCAACTTTCTGGTTACACAAACAGTGATTTTGCAGGCAGCCTAGATGACAGGAAAAGCACATTTGGACATGTTTTTCACCTGGGCACGAACCTGATCTCATGGGCATCAAAGAAACAGCCAATTGTATCAATATCTTCTACAGAGGCAAAGTATGTCATTGCTACCTCATCTTCCTGTCAAGTTGTGTGGCTGAGAAGAATATTGAAAGATATGTCACATACAAAAAAGGATCCAACTCCTATTTTCTATGACAATACTTCAGCAATTGCTCTATCCAAAAATCATGTGTTTCAAAAGAAAAGCAAAAACATTGACACTCGCTTTCATTTCATCCGCGAGCTAGTCAATAATGGTGATATTGCACTTCAATTCTGTGGTTCTCAAGATCAGCTCGCAGATATCTTCACAAAGCCACTAGGAAAATCTGTTTTTGATTTTCAGATACAGCACTTGGGCATAATCAGTGTTGATGTTTGTAACTGTTGAGTTTAAGAGGGAGTGTTAAATATAATGTAACCTCAACAGGATGATTGTACACTGCCAGCTGTCCTGGTCAGCTATACTTTTCTTTTCTTGATTTGCTTGAGCCTATTTAGCTTAGCTATTTTCCCTTTGCATAGAATTTCTTCATTAACTCTTCTCATTGTACTTTCTTCTTACATTCTCAATATACTGAATACAGATTTCTGCTCTATTCTTTTCTCTCTGCATTTCTTGCTTCACAATTTATCAAGTTTGGCTTCCAAATCAATACAAAGATTACTATGATCTGGTCTCTCGTAGCAGGTCGTGTTCTTAGGCTCAAGAGTATTGTATACAAATGGTTGGTGATTGACTTCAACTTAAAACAACATATTTCATCCTCTATATTGGTTTGGGTTATATTTCCCCCACCTTCCTCTTAACCTTGGGATGGAGAAATCGTTGAAGCAACAGGGAAGAAGCCCTTAAAGCAACCAGGATTAAGCTAGAACTAGGGACATTTGTAGACAAAGTTCCCTTACCAAATGCATATTTTCCTTACCAATTCCAAGAAAGAGAGAGATCAAACCCTAGTTCACCAAGCATTTTTCATTCATAACAAGCAAAGAAGCCTCCAAGAGGTGTGCACCACCCTAGCTCAAGCATTCACCAAGAGATATCACCAACATTCATTTGCAAGAGAGAAAGATACCAAAAATGCCCAAGAGGTTGCAAATTTCAGCCACTAGACTTCTCACAATGGGACAGCTATGATGAAAAATGAAATATAGATGATTCTATTTATACAAATCCTCTAAACATAGTTTGTCCACAAAAATTAGGGTAAAACACAAGATAAGGGGTCAAAAACCCTTATCTTGCCCCTTTACAAAAATATTATTATTTAATTCATACTTTGCACATAAAAGAAACCCTAAAAACATGATGTCACCCTCCTTTTGGGTAACTTTTGGCACTTTAGGTCAAGTCAATGAGTTGTAGATGGGTGAGCTAGGCCTCCAAAAGCCAAGTGTCTTTGATCCAAGCCTCTCCTTCATGATCCATGGGTTCCTTCCTTCTGAAAGTGCCAAGTGTCATCAATCACCACCAAACCCTAGCCCTAGGATGACGTCAAGCCCTCAAAGGTGATGTTTTGGCCTTCTTAGGCAAGTCGTTTGGGTGGTAGGGGCCAGGTGAGGTCCTCCATGGTGTCTTCTAGGCCTCCAAAGGTGTGTCTTCGTTATTCGGCATGTGGGCCCTTGGCATCCAACATGTGGGCGTCAAGCCCCATGGAAGCCCAAGCTAGGCTTGTTCTTACAAAATGTCCACCAATTGGGTCATGCAAAGACAAATGGATACACCCTCCGAGGATCTCAATTCAAATGCATCATGATGAGTAAATCAAATCAATAAAAGAGTCATCTAAGCAAGTAAATCCAAACCACATCATCAAAATAAACCAATGCTCAAAGACTCTATGAAATTTGTCAAGTTTAGGTATGGGAGGGTTGACAAAACGACCTATTGGGTGAATCGTACCTCACGTTTATGGGTGTTTCCCGAGGGGACCCCCTTCTAAGTCATGTGGATGAGGCGTCATGGATGGGGGGAAGACTTTTGGGCATGGGGTTCATGACATACAAGAGGTTGTAGTGTCTCATTTATGGGTGCCTTTGTAGAGGGTGTGTTGCACCTTCATTTTCAATGCAAGCTTTTTCCAAGCCCATTTATTGCCTTTTATTATTTTAGAATGTTTCTAGGTTGAAGCCAAGGTGGGGATTTTACCTAAGCATGAAAAATTGTGCCCACCTTGACTCTACCCTGGTCACATCATGCTTCCCCATGTTGAAAACATGTGTGGGGCTTCTACCTAAGCAATAAAAAGAATGGCCACACATGCTCCACCCTGGTTGGCATTTAGTTATTAGTTATTTTTTTATGGGTCCCATCTGTTTCTTATGAGAGACATTTCATTGTCTTCGGGATCCCTGGGCGAGCATCTAGAAGGTTAATGATTGGCTTTTATCTTTTTCCAGCTACAAGCCTTTGGGCCTTCAGCCCCTTCTTCCAATGAAATGAGGGACAACCCCTTCTTGGGTTAGTACACCCGAAATCCCAAAAGGTAAGGAGATGAGGGGATGAAGTGTGGAAAGTGACAAGTATGGTCAGGAATGGCACGATGACTCGTCAAGAGAACCTTCTAGTAGCAATCATATCCCTAAGAGTGACCCACTTGCTAAGGTGCAATGTCAACCACCAAAATGAAACAGGGCAAAGAGCATAATGTTCAAGCAAACGTTACATAATCAAAAGCAATAATAGATGCAACAAACTCAAATGCCTCAAATATTGAAATGACACTCACCATAATATCTTACTTGTGCATCATGGAGCAAGACTCAATGTCTTCTAGAGGCCAGCTAATGTGGTGAATACCGTCATGATGAAATTGGAGTTGCGGTGTTAATGTGGGTCTTTGTCTATGCAAGTGGAAACTGTTGGTCAAACTGTCTCTCGGTACTCCATGTTTGCAACCTGAGGGCCTCGAGACATCATCTCCTTAGTTATCCCTAGGAATTGGGGATAATAAGACATATGGTCAAGCTTCACATTGGTCCTCAAACTTTAGGACAGTGTCTCAAAAGTGAGGACATGTTGTGTACCTAAACACAACATTTTTATGCATGGAAATAAATATATATTTATAAGGTATTTTGTATGCAAAGTCATAGCTTTGATATCGCTATTTGATATTTGTAATAAAACACTTATGTTAAATAAAACCTCAAATACATAATTAATAGTTTTAGTGTTAATTAGTCATAAAATAATCTAAAACAAGAAGATCACATATGTCAATTCAACATTTAGTTTAAATTATGACCACAAAATTAGATTATTATTGTTGTTATAAAAATAACTTCATCACAAATTAAAATATTATAACATGATTTGTATAAAAAAAAAGTCTTCCCCACATTTTATTAAACCATTTTATTATCACTACAAAAATATTAAACCATTTTATTATCACTACAAAAACATTACTCTTTTGACGACTATTTTCATAAAAATATATTCCTCGATATTTTAAAAAATATATCTCATATCCATTTTATTTACATGAACATGGCATGCACTCAATAAAAAGAAATTATATTTCATATCCATTTTATTTAAATGAACATGGGATGTAGTCAATAAAATTAAATGTTCGAAAATGAATTAAACCATGTTTTAATTATTTTTTAATTCTACCTTTTTTTCAAATGGCAAAAATAGCATTTGAAGTTGGGGTTATGCAAAAAGGTGTAGTATAACTATTTTATTTTTTTGGGATTTTTTTTCCTTGTTTTAAATCTGATAATAAATTATTGAATTTGCATATTGGAGTGGTTATTTTTGTATAATTTTAATGCTTCAAGAATTTTTTAACACATTAAATTTATTTATACATTCAAAAATGCAATTTAAACAATAAAAAGTTGTGATTTGTGATTATTTATGTTCACTAATTCCAACCAAATAGACAAAAGCTTAGAATAATTAGACAACACCATGCAAAAAGTTGCACTTGACGTTGACGCTGATACAAAAAATAAATTTGAATGATGTGTTAATTGACCAATCAAGGGCTTAACGGGCTAAACAGTGAGTTGGAGCATGAAGACGGAGCACCTATGCTCCACCCATGCATAGGTTCTAACTTGAATAGATTTCACAACAAGCAATTGTAGCATGAAAAAGTAGCATCTATGTTCTACCCACACATTTAATGTTGAGTAGTATGGTGAATATTAACGACCTATGAAAAGGAAGCACCTTTACTCTACCGGCCCCGGGGTTTGCCTAGTTGTCACCCAAACCCTAAGAAGAAAGAGCCATGTTTCTAACCTGAATGTCCTGGCAACTAACACTCTCCGAAAAGAGCCATGTTTCTAACGTGAATGTCCTCGCAAAATTCTAGCAACTAACACTCCGAAAAGACCTAAATCTACCATTAGTGACTCATACTTCATCAAGAGCATGGAAATATCCCCAAACCAATATGAAACCCTTAACTTGATCGAGACGTTTATGGGAGTTTGGCCAAGCGTCAAGACAGTGGAGGCTCGGGTTCAGCGTTAATGGATCCCCGTATGAAAGGAGAAATCCAAATTTATTTTTGTCGTACGGGATAGTTTGGCTTCCAAACCAATACAAAGATCACTATGATTTAGTCTCTCGTAGCAGGATGTGTTCTTAGGCTCAAGAAGATTGTATACAGGCTCAAGAAGATTGTATACAAATGGTTGGTGATTGACTTCGACTTAGAACAACAGATTTCATCCTCTATCTTGTTTTGGGTTAGATTTGATGTCATAACTGATTTGATTTCACTAAAATCAAAATAAATTACATAGACTGAAATTATGGATAAGAATGTCAATGGTAAATACAAAATAAGTAAATTACATAGACCGAAATTATGGATAAGAATGTCAATGTAAATAGAAAATACGATACTAACAGATATTTTTATTGTTGAGCTTGTTGTAGCAATATAATTTACAGCACTGGCATCTTCATTTACAGCAGATGGAGCAATGACAACAATAGATGGACTTGGAGGAGGGAAGGGGGCTGGGGCAACAATAACACTAACTTTTTTCCGTTTCCTTTGACCTTTACCAGCATAACTTTTTTCCCTTTCCTTTGACCTTTACCAGCATTTGGTGATTGAGCCATGATTTTTTTGGTATGGAACAAAGAACATTGTTTTTGGAGAAATGACAAATTTACAATTTGTTCAAATCTCATGGAATCCCTTCTAATCCGGTTAATCCGGTTTTTCTTCCATCTTTTTTTTAACAGAAATTATTGATTTGATATTAGCAAAATGTTGCAGCCTAGTCGAACAGCAATCTAAGACATCAAGTTTTCAAAAATGACTGAAGTAAATTGTTCTTATGCAAGCTTATAGCCTTCCTACCGAGAATTTCCTTAACTATCCCAGTTCCAATCTGGTGATTAACCACGGAACGCAGATAAATGTGCACAAGATGAAGCACCAGAGCAAATAGAGGAGGGTTTTATAACCAAGCCAAGGAGAGGCCCTTGATTCCTGGAAAACCCAACACAAAAGGTTGCCCACACAGAGAGGTTCGTGCAAGTGAAACAAGGATACAATTCCCAACGAAAACCAAAGAGAAACTCCACGAAGTCTACACCTTCACCGATGCCATAGATAAATCATTTGGATGCCATTGAAGCTTGGATATGAAAACGAAGGAGAAATCTCTCGCCTGCTTTAATCATAGATAAATCATTTGGATGCCATTGGAGCTTGGATATGAAAACGAAGGAGAAATCTCCCACCTGCTTTAATCATTAAGCGAAGAGACAAATGATAAATCCACCCACGCTTCAACCATATACCAAATAAAAGCTCCACCATGAATGAGGTGAGCAGAATGCCATGCAAGGTGACGCCCTGGTCCAACGACACACATGCATGCAAAAATTCATTAGTTTTTTCATGATTATATGAAGAGGTAAGGGAAAACCCTCCATCCAATTTTGATTTGCTAAACATTAAACTTATGGTAGGAGTTCAGTTTCTAAAGCTTGGTTGTTCTTTAGCTTTGCCCAATATGTATGTTTTCAATATTCTCTTCATGTTTCTGGCGASAGTCTCCTATTATAATAACCTCATTGCATTCTTACTCCCTTAATTATGAGCTTAGAGTYTCATATTACAATAACCTCATTGCACTTTTCATAKTCAATTAATTTTAGTCCCATATATATTGCCAATGCTTCAGCCTAATTATTGGTTGTTGTTAGGGACCTAATCTCCYTAACCCCAAGTCAATGTAACAAGGYTTAATAGAAGCTTCAACTTCTRGAAAGATCTTTCTCTAGAATGTTCTTTAGAAGATAGAATTAGTATAAATAAKAGTAGGAGACATGAGAAAGCTTTGTCTTGGGAATTGTTGTAATAGAGCTATGCTCTGCTGGAGGTTGCCCCCTCCAAGACGCAAGTGAACATTGTTTTCTTTGAATAAAGATATTATTTATGCTATTGTTCTTCTCAATATTTTGGTGTTCCATTGATATATGTTGAATATTCATGTTTCTACATATTATATTATATCTGGTATCTTACAAGTGGTATCAGAGCACTTTCCTTGGCAAGAATTGTGGGTTAAATTTTTTTCAAGGTAGAAACATGTTCCAACGTCTTTAAACTACAATGATCTTGTGTTTAGCGCATAAATCCACAGTTGGGGAAGCATACACGCAGGAAATACAAGAGGTTTTTAAGCTCACATTGTTGGACACCCTTGTAACTCATGTTGGTACCCCTTCGAATGGTAGCGCATTAGACAACGCATGTATACGAACTTGCTCTTCCAAGTACCTCTGGTATATCGAGAGACCCCTAGGTATCCTGAAACCAACCCTAGATCAACTGATTGGCTACCTGACTACCATAGTGCCACCGAAAACAACACTCGGGAAGATACTCTCTAGTACCTGGGTAATTGGGTAGTACGGCTAAGGGTACGGTCTATCCTCCTTAGTTGGTGCCTTGAGATATTGAGCCAAGTACTATTTTTCGACCCCGCACATATATCAGAGAGTTATAGCACTAGGAAAAGCCTTGTCTGTAGGAACCTTGAAAGTCCTAACCCTTGGGACGGAAATAGAATAGAAAAGGAATAGACAAGATCTATTATCGTCCAACCTTGCCTCCTACATTTTGGCTGCGAAATTACTACACATTTTTCCTGTTAAGAATTTGGGCATTTTGACACTACAATATTATTTAGATCGGAATATAACTTTGCATGAGTAGAAAAAAAAAAGTTTGGGGCATGTGCACACCCTTATTTGAGACCTATCCCATTAGATTCTTTTTTCCCTTAGTTCTCACTTATCCCATTAGTCTCCTCTCGCTTCCCTGATCATAGTGGTATATATCACTTATCTATTTTTTGTCCATGGACCCACCCCTCACCTTGTCATGGCTCCCACCCGCCAAGAAGAAACCAATCAGAAACTGAGTACTAACCTTACTGCCCTTCAAGACCAAGTAAATAGAAACATTCTAGCCATTCATGCAAAAATTGTTGAAGTCCATTCCGCTCTACACCAATTCATGAACAAATTCCAGGGTCCTTCCTCCTCTGACCCACCTCTCTATACTAAAGGTGTTGACTCCAACCAGCCTCTACACTCTCATTCCAACTCCCTACCTCGTGACCCCCGTCTTCCCAGAGTCGAGGTAAAGAAATTTGATGGCTCGGATCCACAAGTCTGGGTTACTCAGATGGAACATTATTTCCCCCTGCATAGTATCACTGATGAGTTAACCAAGCTTCGTTATGGAATTTTCTATTTGGATATGGAACAATGGAAATGGTAACAATGGCGTTGAAATGCACGCCAAGGGTATGTTGCTTGGTCACGGTTTATTACAGAACTGTATGAACGCATTGACATGGATACCCACCATTTAGGATGTCTAACCAAGTTGAAACAATCTGGAATATTGGAAGATTGTAGTGTTTCCTTTAAGCACTTGGATTTCTGCAAGGAGGGCATGACAGATGTTTTATTCGGGGAATGTTTTATCAGTGGCATCAAGGATGAAATCCACGCCTAGGTCATCATGGCTCGCCCCCAAACTTGGTTGGAAGCCACTAAGCGTGCCAAGGAGGAACAACAGGTCATCTTGGCCCAGAGCAGAAAACTCACTTTTGTTCCCCGCCCTAAACTCAACACCCCTGGCCTTCATGCCACTCCTCTCAAGGTCCAAAAATTAACAAGGGAGGAAATGGTTGAATGCCAACTCAAGGGTCTTTACTATAATTGTGATGATAAATACTATCCATGGCACAAGTGTAAAGAATTGAAACTTTTTATGGCCATTTTCGAGGATGTTTTTGATGAAGATGTTGAGGTTTCACCTGAAGCAATGTTACCCCCAACTAATGATATTATTTCGCCCTTTGATCCTCCTGAAGTTGAACCATTGATTTCGTTGCATGCTCTCACTGGTTTTTCTGCTCCCCAAACCCTCAAATTGATTGGTTACATTAAGCACTAGAAAATCATCATCCTTGTTGACAGTGGCAGCACTCGCAATTTTATTCATTGTTGCCTTGTCGAAGAAGTCAATTGCTATATCCATTTTGTCAACAATTTTCAAATCATGATTGTTAATGGTGGTTCCATGAAATGTGGAGAACGTTGTGAAAATGTGCGCCTACAAATTGGTCAGCATAACCTGAAATCTCACATGTTTKYTATTGACATGGGTGATTGTGACATTGTCCTTGGTGTTGAATGGTTATGCACTCTTGAACCCATACTCGTGGATTTTAAGGAGTTAACCATGCAATTCCAACARGAAGGCCAACAGTATAAATTCCAAGGCATTACAACAGGTTCTCCAAAAATCATCAATTCCCACCACATGGAAAAGTTACTCAAAAAGGGTCATTCTAGCATCATTGCCCAACTCCATTCCATTCAAGCAGTTGAGACACCCCCAATACACCCCAACCTTCAAGATATAATTTCATGCCATCACATTGTTTTCCAAACCCCCCAGGGCCTTCCCCCCTCCCGTGGTGACCATGATCATTCCATTCCTTTAATATTGGGCAGTCTTCCTCTCAATGTTCTCCCTTATCGTCATCCATTTGCTCCAAAAAAATGAAATTGAGAAAATTTTCCATGAATTGTTAGAAGCAGATGTTATTCGTCATAGTACCAGCCCCTATTCTGCCCCTGTGGTCATGGTCCTCGAGAAGGAAGGCACTTGGCGCATGTGTGCTAATTTTCGTGCCCTCAACAAACTTACCATCAAGGACAAATTCTTGATTCCCGTCATAGATGACCCTCTAGATGAACTCAATGGGGATCAATCATTTACCAAACTCTACCTTCGTTCTAGCTACCACCAAATACGTATGAAAGAGGAAGACATCCCCAAGACGGCATTTCGCACTCATGAGGGCCACTGTCAGTTCTTGGTCATGCCCTTTGGTCTCTATAATTCCCCCTCTACTTTTCAAAGTCTCATGAATCATGTCTTTAGTCCTTTTCTCCATCACTTTGTGTTAGTTTTCTTTGATGATATTCTCATGTATAGTAAAACATCGCCAGCCCATCTTACCCACGTAGATCAAGTTCTCCATCTCATGTCCAAGCACAAACTTTTCCTCAAACAATCTAAATGTGCTTTTGGCGTCTCTAAAGTTGAGTACCTGGGTCATATTGTTGGCAAGGATGGTGTAAGGGTGGATCCTAAGAAAATTGAAGTTATGCAGAATTGGCCTCGCCCTAAAACTCTTAAAAGTCTACGTGGTTTCCTAGGTTTAACAGGCTATTATCACAAGTTTGTTCAAAATTATGGAAAAATTGTGGCTCCCCTAACAGCGCTCCTTAAAAAGATTGCAGAATGCTTCTAGTTGGACTCTGGCAGCTGACCAATCCTTCCGAGCCTTGAAAGAAGCTATGTGCACTACTCATGTACTGGCCCTACTTGATTTCACCAAGACCTTTGTTCTGGAATGTGATGCATCGGTGAGAGGAATCAGGGTAATCCTCATGCAAGATGGACAATCTTTGGCTTTCACCAATAAATAGTTGTTTGAGTGACATTTGGGCCAATCAATCTATGAAAAAGAAATGATGGCTATTTTGCATGCAGTGGATCTATGGCACCCTTATCTATTGGGACAATGCTTCCAAATTAAAACATACCATCAAAGCCTCAAGTACTTCTTGGACAACAAATTTCCTCCCCGTAGCAAAAAAAAATGGGTGACCAAGTTGTTTGGATATAATTATGAGATCATTTACAAAAAGGGAAAAGAAAATGTGGTGCATGATGTTCTTTCCATGAAATATGAAGAAGGGTCCCTCTTTTCCCTCTGATTCATAGTCGTCTACTGGCTTTGGACTATTTGCCAGAAATGGTTGCAAGACCCCAAAATCTCCTGCCTCATCCAAAAACTGCAATAGGATCCCCAAGCTACTCCAAGGTACTCTTGGCACATTGAAGAGTTTCGCTATAAAGGTCGCCTATATTTAAGCAAACAGTCGGCCCTTAAACCCAAGGTGCTCTATGAGTTTCATGTGTCTCCTATTGTAGGGCATTTAGGTTTTACCAAAACATATGAACAGGTCAAATGTTCTTTCTTTTGGGACGGTCTGAAACAGGACATCCACACCTTTGTGGTTGAATGTGATATATGTCAATGCAATAAGGGAGAGACTGTCAAAACTATTGGCACATTCCAACCATTTCCAATTCCACCTACTATTCAAACGTATATTTCTATGGATTTCATTGTGGGCTTACCCAAATCAAGAAATAAGTCAATCATCATGGTGGTAGTGGATCGTCTCTCCAAATATGCTCATTTCTATGCTCTTCAACACCATTTCACATGGCTCTAATTTTTATGGATCATATCTTCAAACTCCATGGAATGCCTCATTCTATTGTTTTTTACTGTGATCCAACTTTTAACAGTGATTTCTGGCAAGAATTATTCAGGGTCCAGGGAAACCACCTGCAACGCAACACAACCTATCGTCCCTAGACGGATGGTCAAACGGAAGTGATCAACAAGTATCTAGAAACATATTTGAGGTGTTTTGCATCCGACTGACAACATGAGTGGGTTCACTAGTTACCCTTACCTCAATGGTGGTACAACACCTCTTACCATACGGCTACTCACATGACTCCCTTTGAAGCAGTCTAGGAATAGAAGCCACCATCGATTATTCCATACATGCTAGTTGTCTCTAAGGTTCAGGAGGTTGACTGCAATCTTACAGCCCGCATGACCATTCTCTGTACTCTCAAAGAAAATTTGGTCATGGCTCACAACCGCATGAAGCAACAAGCAGATCAGGGTCGTTCTTAACGTCAAATTGCTTAAGGGGACTAGGTGTTTCTCCATCTACAACCGTACAAACAGACTTCGCTCAAATCACAGCAATGTCAGAAACTTGCCCCTAAATTTTATGGTCCTTATACTATTCTCAAATGTGTGGGGCTAGTGGCCTATCAGATAGCTTTGCCCAGTCACTCCAAGCTACATCTTCTTGTTCACGTCTCCTGCCTGAAGAAAGTGATTGGCACCAAGTGCCATGCTCAGACCAGTCTACTAGAGTTAGATGAAGAAGGTTCCATTAGGTTTCAACCACAAGTCGTATTGGACCAGTGAGAGYGTCGTCTCATTCAGCRCACCATCCAAGTAGTGTTAGTTCAATGGAAGGATACTCCACGAGAAGATGTCACCTAGGAGCCACTACTATTCTGCARCAATTTCCTCATCTTAAGCCTTGAGGACAAGGCTCTTTTTTAAGGGGGAGGGCATGTTAGTAACCTAATCTCCCTAAACCCTCACGTAGATAGAATAATATATTTTCCATGTAATAAAGGCCGACATTAGTTAATAAGGTCTATTTAATAAATATGAACAAGTTAATGTAAGAAGACCTAATAGAAGCTTCTGCTTCTAGAAAGATCTTCCTCTAGAATGTTTTTTAGAAGATACAATTAGTATAAATAAGAGTAGAAGGCATGAGAAAACTTTGTCTTGAGAATTGTTGTAATAGAGCTCTGCTCTATTGGAGGTTGTCCCCTCAAAGAGGCAAGTGAACATTGTTTTCTTTGAATAAAGGTGTTATTTCTAGTATTTTTCTTCTCAATATTTTGTTGTTCCATTGATATTTGTTGAATATTTTTGTTTCTACATATTATATTATATTTGGTTCCTTACAGTTGTTCAACCTAGCRCCCATGCAAATGAAGTTCTTTCAATTCCTTTGAGATCAAAGATAATCCCTCCTACTCCTACCGGCCCTTATCTAGTTTTTTTCCTTCACCTGCACAACGTTGAAGCATTTTCCTRTGATTGAAAGTGAAAAAAAGAGAGGGGGAAATCACTTTTTCTAACTATGTTTTGGCCCCGAGTGTCTGACACATTGAGACATGTTAGGGCATGTGTTAGACACAAGTTTGGCATGTGTTCTATTTCAGGGAACATGTCAAATTCATGTCCTAGCTTMCCATGGGTTCAACACATGGGATATGGACATGCAGGCCTTGGGGGGCGTCTCTTATTTTCAACACCCTAACATATCAATGTCTATAGGCCCACGCCTAGCATCCAATCAAAACTTAGGACCATACATAGGTAACTCCTTCACAAATAATGTTGCCACCCCATCAAAGGTGAAGGAGACCCCAGAAGTAATAAATTCGAATTTGGCTTCAAAGGAGGCCAACAAATCCTATGGAGACATCAGGGAGAAGGAGAAAGTGAAGGCTCGACCATACATGGCAATGACCCTGTCAAAGTTTGACTTTGTCATTGGAATTCCCTCAGACTCGAAAGTTGCATGTAGAAGAAGACTTGAGCCCCCGATCAAGAGGCAAAAAAAACTAAAAATGACCTTTGAGAGATCAATGAGGAGAGGAACATCACATTGAGATCATGGTCTACACTAAACTCATCCCTCTTTGAACAAGGAAAATGACATCAACTCTTCTCAAGATAGCTTTTGTGTCTTAACTATTGAATATATTATTTTTGTTTGATATTTTATGAGCAATTTGTAAGGATATACTCCATCTCTCAAGGTAGAGAAAGAACCATTGTAGGAACAATGCAAAACTTGAGAAATATAGATAGCAGTTTCATCATTCCAGTGTTAAAATGGTGCTTACATTGGTTTTATACATTGAGAGGGCATGTTCTAAAGAAAAAGGAAATCCAAATGAAAAGACTTGAAGTTTAAATAACCACTTTTATATGAAAAAATCATATAGACGATTTATTCATTCTAAAAGACTTGGGATATTACATGAGAATCTATCCACAAGCACTTCAGAAATAAAATATATTTTTAATCAAGGATCCATGAGCAACAAAATATAAAAGGGAAAAAAAATATTTAAATGTTGTAATTAATCATATAGTATCAAGATTTTTAAGTGAGGATCAACAAATATTTAAGAATAAAATATAAGATGAGAAAGAATTAATTCAATGTTTGCAATTAATGATATAGTGTCACAAATCTTGAGATTGATACATGTAATGCATTAGAAGTTGGGAAATATGAAAAAGATATGAAAGATACATAGTTTTTTTAAAATGTATAATTTAAATATAAAAAAAATTAAAAAATTAATTTTTGAGAAATATGAAAAAAGATATAAAAAACATTAAACATGGGTTTCTTTTCTAAAAAAATTGTATGTATAATTTAAATTAGAAGTAAAATTAAAGCGTCGTGATAATTAAAAAAAAAAATGAGAAATTAGTTTTTTTTTAAGTTTTAAAAATCTCATTTTTAATTAAATCAAAGTTCTTAATTAAACCAAATTTTAAGAATCTCATTCTTAAGTAGATCAAAGGAATTGAGATTAAGAAACTAGCTTTTAATTAAAACTTCATTTTAATAAAAGTTATAAACAAATTGAATTATTAAACTTTGAAAATTTAAGTTTTATTTTATGGTAAAGGAAAAAAAAACATAAAATTTGAAGTATTAATAAAATTATACAAATCAATACTTGTTAATCAATACAAGTACAATGATTCAATTTTTAAACAAAATAATTTATTATATTAAAAGAAATAATTTATTGTGAAAAGGTGTTTTTATTGTTATTTTTATTTTTAAAACAAGATGAGAAAAAACAATATAATGTATTAAAAAAAATATTATATTAAAAGAAATAATTTATTGTATAAAGGTGTTTTTACTGTTTTTACAATTCAATGTGATAAAGACATTATCACCTAGATAATGCTTACATCATTGTATTTTTAAAAAAAATATATACAATTTACAACAAATAATAATAATAATAATAATGTCCTCGGGGGGCAGCTTAATTGGCAAGTGCCGTGAAAATGAAGTTTCATGAGATTTCGAGTTCAATTCCCCCCCACTTACAATGTGTGCCGCATAAGGGGCATTGTAGAGATCACACACATATGAAAGAGGGATTTGAGATGTACACATATAAAAATGGTCATATATATAAATAAATAAATAAAAACATAAAAATGTTATTATAATGCAAATATAACTATTTTTATAATAATTAAAATTGTATTTTTACATATTTGTATTTTTTCAAGTTGTGAGTTCTAAATTATAACCAGTTTAAAGAAACTGCAACCAGTGTATATTCTTCTTAAATTATCAAAAACTTTATGTATCAAGAGATTTTATTATTTTCTACTTTTAATAGCTCTAGAGTTAACATGAATTTAAACCCAACGAGTGTATATTCTTCTTAAATTATCAAAAACTTTATGTATCAAGAGATTTTATTATTTTCTACTTTTAATAGCTCTAGAGTTAACATGAATTTAAACTGATCAATGATAAATGATAAAACAAGTGACTATGCAACAACTGTAGACACAACAAAAACAAGATTTCAACTTTATTAAAAAATTCAGAGAGACAATACTATGCCTTATCTGACCTATGATAAAAACAAGTGACTATGCAACAACTGTAGACAACAAAAACAAGATTTCAACTTCATTAAAAAATTCAGAGAGACAATACTATGCC